>CM062570.1:48731269-48891269 GCA_031468815.1 Morus bassanus | reverse complement strand
TGCAGGGTGCAAATCTCTGCAAGATTTGGCAGCTTTTGGTGTTTTCAGTAAATATTTATCAAAATTCAGTCTGAAGATTTTTTTCCTCCCATCTTCCCCTATCTTAAAGTAAACAGTAAGTTCTCAGGTTACTTCACAACCATGTTTTTTATAGACCATTTCAGGCATGAAGAGCGGGACAAGAGGCACAATGTGATTGACATTTCTGAGAGAAGCTCAGAGAGACCAGGGGATTGTTAGAAAGCACAAGGGGAGTGACAGTATGGCAAGATTTCACACGGTGTGATGAGGATTTCATATGTTATGTACATCTGTTGATGTTATCTTAGTTTGACCCGTCTTGAGATTTCAAATGAGGACTTCACTTTAGTCTTCCCAGCTTTATCTTTGCTTCTTTTTAGGTTCTGCTCACAGAACCCACACATTAGTCACCCTCCTACACCGTTCTAAACCTCTACACTCCTTCTAAACCTCGAACAAGTTTCCAGTGGGACCTGAGCCATCTATGGGCCTTGTGATGGTCTTTTTCTAAATAGCTGGAATATTTCTTTCTTGCTAAAATGATGAGATTATAAAGGGGTGGGGTGGTGTATTAGGTTGTGATTTCACTTAAAAGTCATGTTTAATCTCTACACATGTAAGATTTCCGCAAGGAAATTTCTTGTATTTTGATGACATTAGTAAAGAATTATGGCAAGACCACAGTGTTAGGCATTTTTGTCTGTGTTGTGCATAACAGAATGACCATTTCAAGTATCTTTTACAAAAAAGATACTGAAAGCAACAGCCAGGGATACTAACAAGCAAGAAAAAGGAAGTTATATTCAAGATATTTTGTGCCCTCTGGCCCTGTGACCTTACCAGCCTGTGCTGAGCCAGTAGCATCTTGACCATTTTGGTTACTACTGGAGGGAAAAAACCCAAATCCTTTCCTAGCCTTGGAATGGCTCCAAAACAGAGCACATATTCCCTGCTGAAGGTGACCTGTTTTAGGGTTTTTTTTTATCCCTGCTAGATTCTGGTTTGCCATTATTAAAACTCCACAGTGAAGCATTTACTAGCTTTGTCCCTACATTTACAATACCTTTTGACTGAGATGTCTAAGAGCTTTAAACATATGCTTTAAACAGTGGACGGTTGGTGCTGACATTTGTTACAAATCTTTTCAGAGGGCTGTGTGGAATCGTTCTAATCCGGGAAGAGCCACTGACTCGCTGTGTGATCTGACAGAGTGACATATCACTTGACCTCAGTCACAGCAGCTGTAAAATGAGGTGGAAATACAGGGCCTGACAGAGAAGCGGAGGATGCCTTTCGGCAGAGCTTTCTCGAGCAAATAAGTTTCAAATCCTTGGCTTGGCTTCTTTCTTATTCCTCCAAAAGATCGTGACAAGTTTTAGATCAAAATTAAGTTTTGCCACACTTCTTTTGAATTTCTTTCCAGCGGCGGAAGGACGTGTTGTTATGCAGTCATCTTATATCAGTTACTAGCGGTGGAACAAGACGCAAAAGGCTGGCTTTTATAGACGAGCTGAGAAAGCGGCCCCCGATGCAGCCCTTTGTGCAGGACAGAAGCAGAAACGCTTCAGGCAGGAATATCCTTTCCTCGCTGCCCCTCTGTGAACCAGGGCACAGCTGCAGTAAGGGACGGGGGCAGTTGCCCGCAGAAAGGCCTGTGGCCGCCGCCGTCGCTGCTGCAGCGGGGGCTGCAGGGGGCGCAGCGTGCCCGCGCCCGCACCACCGCACCGGCGGCCCCGCACCGCCGCCGCCGGCGGCTGGACGAGCCCCGGCCCCGCGCCCCCGGCCCCGCCTGCCCCCCGACCCCGCACCCCCGATCCCTCACCCCCGGCCCCGCGCCCCCGGCCCCGCCGGCCCCCCGATCCCGCACCCCCGATCCCGCACCCCCGGCTCCGCACCCCCGGCCCCGCCGGCCCCCCGATCCCTCACCCCCGGCCCCGCACCCCCGGCCCCGCCGGCCCCCCGATCCCGCACCCCCGGCCCCGCCGGCCCCCGGCCTCAAACGGCGGGGTCGAAGGGGTGGGAGGAGGAAGGGAGTTGTTTCACTCCTGCTGCAAAATTCTTCTTTGTGAATGCAGAAAGAAGCATCCGAGCTCCGGGCTGGGAAAGTGCGGGTTTGATTGTCTGGTTTTTGTTGTTTGTTTGTTTTCTTTTTGGCTAGCTGGGTTACTGGAGGAGTGCTGGAAAAAGTTTGAGATGCAACCAGATACAGTGGGACGTATTTTCCGTGAGATGGCTGTGGGTGCTTTAAGCAGCCGATGAAACTCTACCCCGTTCAGCCAGCACTGAGGATGGGAGCTCCGGTAGAAGCCCGGCACTTGGGGCAGCAGCGCTTTCACCTGCCGAATTTTCTGACTTTGACATTACCGAATGCTCAGATTTCAGCTAGCTCATGTATGAGGATAACCTTAGAGTCCGTTTCGCTGCCCGTTCAGCACACCCACACTGAACCTTAAGCTTTCTGCTATTTATTTGTGTGAAACTTCTTCCCCACCTTAGCTGTTCTGTCTTATACTGGGGTAGATCTTGAATTACTGAACAACTGGAAAGCCACTCGCGTTTGCATCTGGATGTCCCCCCTCTGCAGAAAAATCTTCGGTGGGCAAAGTGCTGGTGCTGTTGCATCTGCTCACTGCCCACTGCAGGGCAGAGGGAGAGGGGGAGGCAGCTGGCAGAGGCCAGGGGGGAACTGGACTCCGTGAGCCTTGTTATGGGGAGTGACTTGGCAAGGCGGGGCGGAGGGGAAGGAGGAGGGAGAGCTCTTCCAACTGATGAAACTTTAAGATGAGCTTAAGGGTGCTGTAAAATGTTTTAAACCCAAACTGGTTTGAGTTCAGTCTTAATGGGAGATTCGGGGGGAAACAGTAGGGTCCAGCTTCCATCCTTAAGTATGTGACATGCCCAGGTGTACAGAAACACATGCTAAGCTGAGCTAAGCTGGAAGTAAGTGCACAAAAGCAATCTCGCTCCAGCCTATACCACAATTATTGTAGCACACAGCCTCTGCTAGAGCCATCTGACACAGCCACTGGAGCTGGCGTCCTGCTTGGACTGCCCGGTCCTGCTTGCATTCCTGAGCCGTCAGCCAACAGCATGTGGTTGTGCAGGCAGTGGTCAGTAGCGCGTGCCGAGCGAGTTTGTTACAAAAATAGAAACACAATAGATCTTCCCATTTTCCAATGTGTCTTCACCAGTCCTTAGCCTTTTAACTGCCAGTAAAATGTAGAGGCATGTGAGGTGCTGTGTCCCAGTTGGACCTGACCCGTGCACATCTTGGGGTGTTCTGATCTAGTTGTAGTCCAGGCAAAACCAAACAGTTCTGATTTGAGTCTGCCCAAAGGTTTGAAGCAGTCATATTGTAAATGGGATGTTGGTATGGGCCTTTTTCGTAATTCTTCTATTCATAATTTGCTTCATCTTATTCTCGTATAAATCTAACTAAATCAGCCTGAAGGGCTGAAGCAGTTACAGACCAAGGAATCTTAGCTGGGACAGTCCATGGGACGGCAACCCTGCCACCTCCCTCTTGCTGGTGTACCAGCCATCTTACTAGTGATCTCATTGCCGTTGGTGAGCCGGTCCCTAAGGCACAGGCAGCTGCACTTGGGTGCCTGACTCTAGCACTGTCAGTTGCCCCAGCAGTCGATGCATGACAACCAGAATCACTCTGGGCCAAGAGAACATAGTGTACATCCCACACATAATGCCCTCGCTACTTTCAGACGGTTTCACCAACTCGTGCAGTTTAGAATCAGGTATTTAGGAATTGCTTCAATTTCCCTGTGACTGGTAACAATTAGGTTATTACAACTGGGATCTTAAAAAAAATCTTTAAAGATCTTTAAAAATAAATTTAATTTTCACCAGCGGCCTTTCATTTCATGTACCATGAACACAGAAAAAAACTAGTTAGCTTCTTGTCCTAGTTTTCAGACACTTGCACATGAATTGCCAATAGACCAAGAGCAGCTGAGGTCTATAAAATATTTCTTTCACTTCTATTTCATAATTTCATGCTGGTTTTCTAATGTGGCTTTGAATTACCTCTGTGACTGCCTGTGTTTCTCTAAAGAACGAGAAAGAAGTGTTCTCCATCCCAGGGATATGGGATGTCATACGTGCTTTTTTTTTTTCTTTTTTTTCTTTTCTAGATTTTCTAGATGGGACGTCTCATGAAAAAAAGAGTCAAAGATGATGGTGGTTCTAAGCAAAACTCTTAACTCATTTAGTCCACCTTTGTGAATTGGGCAAAACAGCTTGCTGTGTATTTACACTTGACTTTAAATTAAGTCTTGGATGTTTACCACAGCAGCATCTCAGCAGTCAGTGAGACCTTGTGAAGCTGTTTCCCTTCACTTAGTAGCCCATCATAAGATTTAAAAAAATTAATCTATACATTTTGTTGGGTTTTTTTCCCCTGGCAGCTTCTAATCAATACGAAATGTGAAAAAGCCCATTCTTCTAATCAATGATGTATTTGATTGTATATAAATTGTATTTTTGTATGCTTATCCCAGATAAAAGTATAAGAAACAATATGTATATTGTCTCTGGAAGGGGCAGTCTCTATGGAATAATATTACTTCTGTAGAATTTTTAAGGGGCTCTGTTCTGGTGGTATCCAGCAAAAAAGTTCCTGCTTCTGTGAATTTTCCTCCCTGTCTTCCCTTTAAAGTAAACCAAATCAAGTTCTGTAGGACCACTAGGAAATTCTTTGAAAGGAAGGCTGCAATATGCGTGTGGGCCAGTCAAACAGCTTTCCAATTCCCAGTTTCATTTCCTGAAGACACCTAAATAGGGCTAAGCTGCAAAGTCTCTGAACTTCTCCCCTCTGTATTTTAGCTATTTTCTCAGACACTGTTCAGAAGAATATATACTGTATAAAAGAGCACACAGAAGTTGTGACCAACCACACAGCAAGAATATTAAAGATTCATCCTTCCTCCCATGCAAAATAAAGGTTGTATAATACTATAAGATTTGAGAAAAAGTCCTGAAATGCTATATTTTTTATGACTAAGCAGAGCAGTGTTTCAGGGAATGGATACATTGCTAGTTCAGAATGCTCTAGCATCTCGGACCCTCTGACTTTTGAAGGTGGGGACTAACTCAGTGTTTCAGTGAGTAGTACTTGCACATTTCGAGAGGTAGGGAAAATATAAAGTGTACTTGAAAACATTCGTGTGATAGCAACTGTCATCACAGACCAGACCCCAAAGGGCAGATTTGCACTGACCTTGCTGCCTTGGTGTTTGTCTTGAGTGTCTGATCAGCCAACCCAAACTTCCCCTGCTTGAAGGAGGGTTCTTTGGGTCATTTACTGATGTGTTTATTAGTGCAAGCTATCTGTTCAGCTTTGACAGGAATTTTTTAATAACGTCTTGTTTAACAATGTCCTGCTTTTGCACTTGTCTTTTTATGATCTTCTGCTTTTTGTCCCCTTTTACCTTTAGCCTTTCTGGTGAAAACAATAGTTGTCATCCATTTAAGTGAACTTTATCTACTTCTTACTAAGAAGAAATCTTTGTGCTTCAGTAAAATCTGTGAATCTGTTTGGAAAAGTCTTGTCAAAAAGACAAAATTTTTATTTGATGCTTAATGTAGCATAACTTTCTGTTTTGTCTCATTTATCACTTAGTCTACCTTTTAATTGCTGTTATTTTTCTTTTTCTCCCTTCCGGAGGTATAAACATCCATTCACTTAGCTGAATAGAGAAATAGCACACTAATTTCACAGAGACTTTACACATAATTGCGTAGTGAAGGCTGTTATTTGTAAAACGCAAACATCCCAGAAGTCTGTAACAACTAGGCTATAGCTGCTGCACCTTGAACTTGGTGACAGGACTTCCCCACTTCCCCAGAGCCTACTTGAACTGCCTCCCTCCGGCTCAGAGAAGTCTGGTTTCCTCATGCTACTTCCTGGCTGCCTAAGTTCTACCTCCTTTTCTAGTTTTCCTTTTCTGATGTATTTCTGATATCTGTGGATATTTAATTAACTTTACTTACAAACAAGTATGACTTCCACTGCCTTTTCCTTGAAGGCTAGTGTGAAATCCAGCTAAGAAAATCTCTGGTACCATCCTTTCTGTGTTGTAAAAATGCAAAGGATTTCAACAACTTGGCTGCCTGAACTGGGGGGTGCTGAGAAGCTCTGGGCAGAATGGCTCTGCGGATCCAAATCTTAAATCGATGGCAGTATTAGAATTAAGAAAACGAATAGAGGAAATTAATAATAATAAGCTGTGATACAAATACAAAAGCAATATGATCTCTGATCTACATACATGAAAACAGAGGCAGAACCTGTGCCTGAACTCATCCTTAAGTGCAATGGCAAAGATGGGACTAGAGCACAGCCTTTCTAACTCTGAGCTTAGCATCCTACGTACTTGTCCACACAGTCTCTGAAGTGAAAGAGTTATTTTAACAACAGGACACTGAAACAAACCCAAAATGTTAGAGAAGCCAGAATTTAATAACAGTAAGCAGTATGAGACCTCTACTTTCAGCTCAGCCTTGTACTCCATGTGAAAGGCTGTGGAAACCTCTGGTAATTTTATATCCTGTAGTTTGCAACCACATCTAATAGGACTTCTTAGGTAATGACAGGAAGTGCATTAGTTGATGGGATCTCATTCAAGGCTAAGCTTCAGATTCTTGAAATTCCTGGAAAAATGTTCTGTTGGGGTTGGGTTGTGTGAATTCAGCTCTCTGCCCATGTAATTGGGCAGAGCTCCAGATATAGCAGGGTCTCCCTCTTCTAGTTTGCCCATATTTCATTTCCCGGACCTACCAATCTAGTGTCTTTGTACTCTACTGTACTGCTGCTTCATGAAGCAGTCTGGGCTATCAGATGCCAGAAAACATTAATGAATGGCTGTTGCACATTCAGAGGGCAATTGCACATGCATAGAGCAAAGGGGAAGATCTCCTGAGCATCCCTTGGCAAAGTGTAGTGATGAGTGCTAGGACAGTTTAAGCTACATTTTATCCTACTGGTCCTGCACTGAGCCCTGCCTGCAGAACTCAAGTCCATATCTCCATTCTGCCTCGAGACAGCTCTTTTCACTTAGGTAGGTAGCCGGCCTGTTTGCCCAACAGAAGAAAAACTTACAGCCAGCTTGACTCTTCTGTGTAAAACATTGGTGAGACGTTAAGCAAAACATCTTAATTAGCAGCAGAAAAGGAATTTTAATTTCGCACAATTTGGGAAGTGAACACTGAAGCTGGAAAACGTGGGAAACAGTAGAGAAATCTGAAAGTGAATAGCTGGGGAGATAGGAGAAAGAACATAATATTGAAAGTAGAATACTACTTTCTACTTTCAATATTAATAATACTAATGGAAGTACTAATATTTTATCTAATGACTTTGACACCAAAACTAGGCAGGTAGTGCTGAAGTTTGCCCCCGAGATAAAGCTAAGAAACATTGTCAATATAGCTGAATTCAGACAATGCAGAATGTAGAAGGACCAATATTCTAGCCTTGGCTCTAAAACTGGGCCTTCTCAGAAACTCCTCAGCACCTGCAGCAGCTAGGTCATTTGCACATACATAATGGTCCTGAGAACATGAAATTCAGTCATAGTACTAGATCATGCCCTTGCATACTGATAATAAGTATTTCTCTTACGAGCTGTGACTCCATCCATTTGAAACGATGAGCAAGAAGAGGTCTGGCCTGCGCTGCTTGTTCCTGAGAGGGCTGAGCTCTCAGTGCTATGTAACTCTGCTTTTGGCTCCTGCCGTTTTAAAACGCACCCTGACAGCCCATGGGGTAAGACCATAGGTCAGCAGGCTCCCTGGTTAGTGCGTGTCACAGCTCTCGATGGGCTGCAGAAGGTAAGTGGAAGCGTATTAGTGACATGCTGGCATTCGTATTGACCAAATTCATCCTCGCATATTAACGCTCAAGAGAGAAAGGAGGACTTTTTGGCTCCAGGGAGGAAGTAGGCTTTCTATATGACCTAAGTTTTTTTTGCATGGCCTGGGAAATTCTCTCATTGAACTTTTAATTTGAGGTAACGTTTTAAATTTAGTATTATTAAAGACATTTGTTCTTTAAAATACCTTCCCTTTTTCTCTTTAGTAGCCCTTACTCCACAATGACATAAAGGAGGCTAGTTTTGGGAAGAGGGCCTAAGAATGGCCAAGAGGAGGGAAATACCACGAGTGAAGCAGAAATATGTAAGAGAGCATTCTACATAAACCTGTCTGGTTTCAAGGTGTGTAGGTTTCCATTTGTCTCATGGGGCAGTTTTACTATCCCCAGCATAGCTACTGATGCTTGTCCAGAAGAAAGATAATTCATTATGATCTGTCCTGCCCAAATATCTACAACTCCTTTCTGGATTTAGTGAAAAAATCTTCCTTACCAGTCGACCTTCAAACGTATCTCTGCAGAAGGATGTAAAACCCAGCAGGACTCCCTTATCACATGGCATTAACTGACGTGACGCTGTCATTTTCGATATGTGTGACTTCTTGCCTCCAACCCCCATGCTGAGATCTCGTGTTCCTTTTTTCCCCAGGGTCATGTCATACACAGAGTCCCCACTGTGGCTTTGCTCTGCTGGGTCAAGGGAAACATGAGATGACAATTTTTACCCTTTCCTATCAATGGTTAAATATGGAGAAGGAAAAACAAGAGGTGTTTGTGGATTTCATTTTCAAGATTGATTTTATAAATCAGGGCAAAATGTAAAGATGGATCCTCTCTGGGGCTTTTGACCTCCTGTACCTTTAAGAGAGGGGTATCAGGATGGCATCTAATAGGCTCTATAGCTGTCCCAGATTTTAACTGTTTTCTTCTGAATGGCAAGTATGTCATTCAAAGAGTGCCTGGCAAAAGCTTCTTGTCTTTTTGCAGTAGCAGCATTAGAAATATTTCATGCATATATAAGATCCAGCATCCACATAGACTGTTGTTTTCTGCAACTTTTTGTAAGTTTGGGGAAAACTTAATAAGTAATGTTTCTCTTTCTTTCTTTAAAAAAGACAAGGAGAAAAAGCCTGCATTTTCTGCCATTTCCCAAGAGGCTTTTTATCTGTTTAAACCAACTAGGGATTTTTCACATATTGACATAAGCATTCATTTGCTAATTTGCTGGACATTAAACTGCACAGCATTCTTGAATGAGACTGGAATACTTGGATACTTAGTGCTGCTCAGACCCCGCATCATTCCCAGTACACATATGGTTTTCCTCCTCTATCTCCTAGATAAAAGTCACTGTTTGATCGCCTTAAGGAAAAGAATGAGTTAAATGGACCAATATTCTAGCCTTGGCTCTAAAACTGGGCCTTTTCAGAAACTCCTCAGCACCTGCAGCAGCTAGGTCATTTGCACATACATAAATAAATAAATTAACAATGAATAAATAATTTAATCCCACCATACAATGCCACCTTGCAGATCTGATCCTTTGCTCCCAGTGAATTTGTCCATTCCTAATTCTTTTTGATAAAGTCCTCAGATACTTGCTGACTGTCAGTCTAATTTTCTTATTGTTTTCGCTTGATTAGTTCTGTATGACCTAAGGTCGCCCTTAAAATCCACATCTCTCGTGAAGACTCCGAAAGGCCTTCTTTTTTTCAAAGGGATGGAAAGTGCCTGCCATTTCTCCGGACAAAAGCCTGGAAGGTTTTCAGTTATTAGCCTCCTGAAGCAGCCCTTTCGCTCACCCAAGCGCAAAAAAAACTCATTAGGGGGCACCTTTCTTTCTGGCTTCTTTATCTGATGCATGTAGGGTTTACATGTTTCAAGATCTGCAGGTCTTGGATGAATTTGGACAGCCTCCCTTTTAACCCTGCCGGCCTGCGGTTATGGCCACCACAGACATTTGCCGTAGCTCCGTGCCCTTAACCACCTGGAGATGCTTCGTCTTTTTAAAAGCTGCCTTACACCCTGCTTCGTGGTGAACAGAAGACACTTCAGCGTGCTGCTGCACTTTGAAGCCACGTTCCCGCGGGGTGTGGGTGGAAAGGCAGGCAAGGCTGCCAGCTGCCGACAGGCTCCACGTTTTGCACTTTGCGATTAAAATAGGAAATCAAAGTTAGTGTCTTGGCCACGCAACCCTTATTACCATCAGAGGGATTTGCAAGACTAAGGCAGTACAGCCCTGAGAGCCTGCCATGGCTGGGCTGCATTATGCCCTGGCCTGCTTATTCTTTTCCAGGCAGCAAGGTAAATACATATAGGCTGAGTTGCCTTCCTGAGCCATGCCAGGTGGGCTAGAGAGACTCCCTAGAGATACGTCCTCAAACACATTATATCTGGGCACCTTGCCCTTCAGAGGGAACGTGCAAAGTTGCTGGCTCCTGCATTCACTTGGGCTGGCAGAGGTTGTAAGTCAGGACAGCATCTGATCTGCTGTACTTAAAACAGTGCTGCCCAGCAATGTCGTACCTGTGGTTACCTTTTAAGAAGAAAACCTGTACTGGCAGGTATCACATTAAGGAATGTTTCTCACTTACCTAGGCTCTGGTATATTTGTTAAGGAGAGACATCAAGTGATTGCAAAGAAAGGCGGGAGCAAACCGAATGTGTTTTCTCTTTCAGAAAAGGGCTGGCCAGTCTCTGATGAGAGACCTCAGTTGAGGCTGCGATCTGAGCCTGAAGGGGAGAAAGATGCACAGAAGCAGAAGGAAAATAAGCAGGTCCAAGAAGCATGGGTGGAAGATATCCTGGGCAGGTATAGAAAAACATGTGTCGTGCTCCTGCAATACTACTTCTCTTGTCCTGAGGAGCAGCTTGTCTTCCACTGGGGTAGAACTGACTGTCATCCCTCTGGGTTAAACTTTGGTAGGAAAGCTCAGGGCTGCAGCTGAGGTCCTGCTTCCAAGCATGCAGATTACAGTTTTGTGGCCACTAATCTTGGTCCTGGCCGTTTTCAGGGATCTTGTCCTTGTTAGGTTGGAAGAATGCACCATTATGACCACTATTTTTTTTTCTAATTTGCCAGTTCCTCCAAAATCCCCGTGATACTGACACTTTGTCTCCATCTGGTTTTCACCAGTTCCTCTGAACTCTGAGTGAAACAGTCCTCAGTAAAGTAAAACAGGCCAGGTGCATAAGACTGAGTTTATGTGCAAATCCTTGCAGGGCCAGCACTGCAAACTGCATTGCTCTTCTGCTGGCATAAATTCTGAGCAGTGGTTAGCTTGAATATAGTATGAAATAAGGCAGAACCTATGTGAGCTTCTCCATAGTACAAAGTAATAGTTACATTATGGTCTGAAGTACAGCAGAAACAAGAAGAAATGAGAAGCAAGATGGGAATTTTAGGCTGCAACCTGGCAGTAATGTGGAGTTTAATCTGGACTTGTAGTCTTTTTTTCAGTAGGGACCTGCTCCCCCTTTCTAAGCTGCTGACCGAGTAGCTGCCAAAATTCATTCCGCTCTTTGTAACTTGGGTAATCTCACCTCCTGGAAGACTTCAGGACTACAGTCTGGATTCTGGAGCACGTCACTGAGACCAAGTAGAAATCATGGTATTGTGATATATCAAATCTGTAGAGACAGCTGAAGGCACCAGGAGACAAATCACAAGGAGAAATTGTATCAGCATGGTAAGAGGCAGAGTCTTGTTTATAGCTTTTTGCATCAATGTCCTTTCCCCCCCCAAGCTATTAAAAGCTTACTGAATGAACACTACCCAGCAATAGAAAAGAAGTTTGAAGATTTAGATGAAATTAACTCCCAGCATCTCACGCAGGAGACTGTGTACCTCCTGTTGAAGTGGTAAGACATCTGACCTTGGAAATCCTGGAAAAAATAAGCTAGAACCATGGTGGGTGGTGATGTCCCTGGAGATCCACTCATTATCCCTCATTCCGAGGATTTTCGGTCTAGGCAAGCATCATTTTAGCAGTCAGATGTCTGTTGGCATAAAACCAAGATCCCTAGAAAAATTTCTGAAGACACCAATGACTTTGCTGGGAGTTTGCTGGTTGAGAACGCAGTATTTGTCCAATAAATAGAATAACTTCCTATTTTTCTTCAAAATAGTTGTTATTATTACCTGTTGTTATTGCTCATTTTACTGCCATTACATTTTGTCTTCTGGTGTATTGAGGGCAGGTTTGACAACCAGTCTGAAATAGCACGTGAACCCTGCAAGCCTGAGAAACTTTAATTATAAGTAAGGACAACACACGGGGTTTTCAGGAGTTTGTGAGACATTTGGCTCCTCCTTGAGCTCTGCATGTTTTCCCAGTGCCAAGCACTGTCCACCCCGAAAAGGAGCTGATAACTTAAGGTTATGAAAAAGCACAGCTGTGATTCTGACATCCTGGTGGTCAGGGTGTGGGCAAATGTGATTTATTTCAGCGGGAAAAAAATGGTGGTCATGAAACTGTGTTCTAACATGGTGCACTGTTCCAAAAATGTAACGAAACTGGATGAGTAGGGGATTCAGTGCCAAAACAGCACCTGGCTAAAGATAAGCTTTCTTTTTAAAATGGATGAAGCACAAGCTGCAGCAGCAAAACTGGCTGATGATGAATCCGAAAAAAATAAATAAATTCTTTTTCTAAAAAAGGGATTAAACAGTGTCTATCCTATAATGTGTCTATTTGTGATGAAATGCCAATGTCTAAGTACATTCATGAGAACGCAGCATTATTCTTTTCACTCATGTTAGCAGCCAGAGCTGGTAACATTTCAGGGTCTGTGATGAAGAGAAGGGGAGAAGAGAGGAGAGAGGAACTGATTTCCATTGAAATCAATGGCAAAATTCTCCCCTAGTATGCATGTACTTAAGAATATCGATTTTCTGATTTCATATGTGGATGTTTTATACACGGAGTTCCTGAAGCCGTTTGCTTCATGTTGGCAACAGTGGCAGGGGAATAACGTGGCTGCTATTTTGCAGGCATCTCGGAGCTAAACCAGTGCTGTGGAGGGGCTCAAGCTTCTGAGCTTGACATTTTGACAACCAGACTATGGAGAAAGGACACTGGCTTTCAGTGGATGGCTAATGGTTTTGTCTGAAGCAGTGCTTGCTGGAGGGAAATAGTAAAAACCCGTTCTTCCCCACCCAAATTTCTTTCCACCTGTTCTAGCAGTACATGCAACTAGTACATTAAAAATATCTGTCAACTGGGATAACCAGCCACTGGGACCCCTAGACACTCATCAGCTTTCTCAGTTCAGTGGCTGGACTTGCTACACCTTCAGTCTGCGTAACAGGCACACAAAAAATGGGATCTTTTTTTTTGTTTTTAAATGAGCAACAGGTCTTGCAGATGAGATGGAAGAAGTTTTTATTTGGCTGAGACACTGGAGGCTGAACTTCTTTTAATTAAATGTGATGTTTTAGCATGGAGATGTACAACCCCTCTGAAATATCTGAGCAGATATATTAGGCCACTTGCCAGACAGCAATGAGGGTGAAATTCAGCTGCCCTGATTTTTCGCCGGCTTGTATATCTGAATCTGACCTATTGATCCATGTTCCCTCCTGATTCAAAAGGGAAAAGATACATATTCCAAGGAAAATCAGCTCACTTCTATGAGAGAAAATAAAATCAGTCTGATAAACTGTCCTCTGGAGACGCCTGTTTGTCCCTCTTGACTAGAAAGATTGCTTAGAATGATTAATTCATTCTTAGACCTCTACCTTTGAGGCATCTAACAGCCAGTTTTAAGTCAGATGCTCATAAATTTCAGTACGTCCTTTTTTTATCAGACCAGTGAAAAGGTTTTTCCTTTATGGTATGATGTTGCTTTGTGACAAAATACTTTTTCCAAGTACATGAATGAAAAAATCCCGTTGGTCCCATCCCATCCTTGTATTTTAGTCTGGTAAGGAATGAAACTTGCCAGCATCCTGCCTGTGCATTTGTGGACCTACCGGCTCTAAAGCACACTATGTCCTCACCTTATGTCCTGGTGGCTGTGATGAGATGCTCAAAGGGGTTTTGTGCCCTACCAAATGGTTGTCATTTTCCTGAAATAACTTACCACCTTGATTTTTTTCTGTTTACAGTTACAGTGCCTGGAAGACTCTGAAAGGCCTTTAGGAAGCTGGATGCTGGCAGCAGGGGTTACCTCTCTGTTCCAGAACTCCAGTCCCAAAATCCTGGTAACTCCCTGCTAGAAGAGGGTGAAATTTTTCATTCTTTCTCTAAATTTGATCCTAATCTAAAAAGGTAAATTGATTACAAATCCGTTTTGGAAGAAGCTCATAAAAAAAGCTAGCCCAATACAGCCAAAAACCCCTTTTGCAAACCTGCTATAAATTAACATAGAATATTCCCATGAGTAGCAGAACAGCATTTATGTTCTCCCAGTTGCCTATCCTTCTAGCTATGTCATATACTTCTCGTAGGGATGCACGTCTTTTACCTACTTGTTACTTGCCATATTCAATACTGTAAGTTGCTTTGTGAAGGGGTGGTAGAAGCTCCTTCTGAGATCATAAAGCAAAGCTGAATATAACAGTTGCTAACTGCATGTAACGTACAACAGACTAAGAAAATTAATGCCACTAAGAAGATTAATTTTCTGAGAAGGAGAGACAAAGGTGCAGCATGGAGAGTTGCAAATAGCTTTTGAGAAGATGAAATATTTGGTGAAGAACAGCATGCCATTTTGCTGCTTGGAACCTCCTCATCACGGAAGGGAGATCCTTTGACGTCATAGAGTCGGATTAGTCCCTGCATAAGCACACAGGTGGAGGTTGTCCCTTCATTTAAGTATAGATTATTGTGCCTAGTTGTGGTTTTTTTCTTGGAGGAATATTTTACGCACTGCGTACCAGAGGCAGTAGGACCTGTTCCGTAGCTGTTCCATACATGACTTCACCTTCATTATCAGAGTAATTGTGTGTTTAGGACCAGGTTAGGTTATTTACTTTCCATACATCTTTACAAACATGTGCCTGCGTAGCTGCATTAATAAAATGGGCATGATGTGCTGCTGAAATATGAAACACTCACCTGTTTGGTAAGCTCTCTGCTGATGCAACTCCACCGTGTCTCCTCCTCATGGAGGCATCTATAGCTTCAGGACTCTCCAGGAAGCACTGGCTAAGGATTTGGTCCACAATACATGCACATAGGTTACAAGCATGTAGGAGTCTCTTGTTTGCTTTAACACACTGGCTTTCCTGCAGACGGTGATTTGTAACCTGCTGTAAACTGTGGTACCTTTAATCATAATTTTACTGGGTTTCATAGAACTTTGCTGTCCAACAGGTCTTGGCATTATGCAGCAAAGGATGTACTCTGGCTCTTGCTCTTTTTCCAATTACTTTCTCTCCTCCAGACATCAAAGAGAATTTACAATACTTTCAGTAATAAAACTCCATGACATGTTTTTTCTCATTTCTTTAAGAGAGGAGAAGGTACTGTATGACAAAAGTTTGTGGCATAGAAAAATTATTATTACTTCCTAGGATAAAAAGGGGTTTTATAGTGGAATATGCAAGATTCAGGTTATATTGATTCCTTTAGAACATTCCAACATATAGTTGTGTTATATGTAATATATATTATCTCAGGGTTTCCTGAGGTTCTTGACATTTTATAATCTGTGTTTGGTGAATATCATTGATCCCTGTTAACACTTTTCTCATTTTGAAACTGAAGCTATGTAGAGTTTGTTCTATAGGTTTTGTTGTTATTGTTCCTTCTACAGATCCCAGTCCTGAAAACCCAGCAGTCAATTTGATAGCAAGGGTAAATTATTTCTGTCCTACCACATATGGTAGAAAAACTCTGTACCCTAACTTTTACTCACAGTGATAGTGGCATCACCTGTTGTAGTGAGTAAGCTTGTACGGGTGTATCAAATATCTGTCTGTATCAAACCATGAGGTTGTGCTAGGATAAATTAAAGGACATTTTAGTTTTGGGGGAAAAGAAATAAAAGACCAATCCTATATCTTAGTCATAAAAGACTGTCCTTTAAAGGCTAATCTCTGTGAATTCCTCCCCTGGAATGGCATGAATGGAAAGTTGTGAGGATCTAACAAAGCTGCATTTAAGCAAAGGACAACCAAGCTAAACTAGGAAATACTGAGGAAAACTAAACTGAATCCAGCTGTACTACAGAAGAGGACCTGTATAGGCTTCCTGCGTATGTAGTACCTAGTAGTATACAGATAGTACACAAAGCACATGGCACACAAGGCACGTACACCTCCAGAGGAGGAGAATGGGGGTGCGAAAGCCATAGTCCCCACTCCTCCCTGGCACGGAGAAAGCACTCAGACCCTGTCACTGTCTGGACCTCAGCTTCGTGCTTGCAACTCGAAATCGGGTGCCTCCTTCTATTTGATATCCTGAGACCAAACTCTCTCCTAGTGGACTACCATCTAATCTCTCCTTTCAAAGGACTAACCAGGACACACAGTTTCCTTCAAAGACAACAGAAGTGGCTTTGTAGGGTCAGAGTGGTTATGAGCAGGTGCTCCCAAAGAGGGACACCCAGTTTTTAGCCTCAAAGACTTCAACCTTGAGACTCCAACTTCCTAGAAGAATGTCTAATCCTCAGGCTAGGAACTAAGGGCTGGGAGATGGAGGCACAAGCTATTGAATCAGAGTGAAGGCACTTTCTGCTGTAATCCTGGTCTTAAGGGTTTAAGTTGGGCTGCACCCTACTCTAAATGCCTGCACCCTTCATGGGACTGAAAGTGTAATTTTGGTCCTGGGATTCACAAGAGACAGAGATGAGCTCAGAGCTCAGGAGCTGCCCGGTTCCCACAAAGCTAGCAGGAGGCTGAGATAGTCTGTAAATAAAGGACCACGAAGTGAGCTGATGTAAAGCTCTCTACATGCTCTGGGTTAAGCCCTCAGCAAGGGTAAAACTACCTTCATAATGTTCACCAGAAGTACACCAATTGAGTCATAGACCCTGTCATGAATTCCCTGTTGCCTTGCAGGACTTCCTTGTTCAAAGAGCCTCATTTTTTTAATTACACAGTCATTACGTAGACTAGGACTGCGCTTTGAGGTGTTGTATTCTTACAGTAATTAAAAATTACATTGCCTTTAAACTTTTCAGAGCATCTGTGCAAAAGTTTTGATTTCTTGTTAGCAAAAGCATTTTTTTCAGCCTAATTAACTGTATTATTGCTGACGAAACATAATGCACATTTCAATTGCTGTAGCTTGAAGATAAACGTTAAACAATCTGTTTCTCAAGTTGAACTGGATTTAATATTTTGAGTTTGAATCTTCCAAACTACTCCTCTTTCCTCACATTTGATGTTTCACCCAGTTGTTCTTGATGTTGCTCTCTCTCACCTTTTTTAACGAGCTTTGTTTGTTTTAACATGCCACTCTGTATGCAGTGTGGTGTCTGGGCAGGTATCAGAGCTTTAACCTATATACATATCAAAATGCCATTCTTATACGTCTTGCCAAAATTACGTGTTCTCTTAAAGAGAATCCGGCGTTCTTTTCCTAAAACAGCCTTGGTTCTCGAGTCCCTTACACAATCGGTAGGCAAGTTTGCTAGAAATAAACATGGTGATGTGAGAGGGGATGGACTTGTCCAAGGCAGGAGGCAAACCTGTGTGATCTGCTGCTCGTACTCAGCAAATGTGAAGCTGTCGGCCGGAAGGTTTCTTTCCAAAAGACCGCCTTTGCGAAGGAGTTGCTGGACAAGAGCATGCCAGCAGCATGTGTCTAATACACAAACTGTTCCCAAGAGCCACAAGCAAACAGAAGGTCTCCTCCTCCTTATGCTTGGGTCACTTTATGCGGGGAAAACACCCATCTGGGCTTCTGGACACTATTTAACTCTCTCTGAGAACGTCGTAGCAGGGAAAGAAGCTGATCTGGATAGGGTGGTCGTTATACCCTGGCACCTGAGACCCTCTGCTCTCCTAAGCACTTCTGGTTTGACCCTTGTCAAATCGTGGAGGCTACCTGGGGTACCTCTGAGCCTGAGGAACAGCAGCAGCATCCCACAGAGCAGTGGGACAGCAAGACTTACAAACTAGCAAGGTCTTTGGTACCATGGGAAAGGAATTGTATCCATACCACTAGGAAGCCAGCTATCATGTGCATCACTGCTGGAATGGATTTGTGATTAAGAGCCTTCATCAGTGCTGTTCCTCCTCCTTCCCTCAGCTGCTTCTTCCCAGCCCATAGCTCAGTCCCTACAGGTGTGCTGATGCAACCGCTTGTGGTCCAGCGCTGTAAGCAGGGCCACTGACCCAAGGTAAAATAAAAATATTCTTTTCTCATTAGCTTGTGTCCTGATTGATAATTTGCCTCCCAAATGACTGTGCTGGCATGAATTCAGGGACTGTGCTCTGTGGCTCTCTTTCCAAGGCTGGAAACTCCACAGCGTGGCACTGCCACGAAAGCCCCCAGATCTTTGAAGGATGCCTTCAGAGTGGTGCAAAACCGTGGGAAGAAAGGAGAGTTCTGATCTGTGTTATGTGTTCTCAACGTTTATAAAACTTTTCTACTTATTTAAACATTGAGAGCAGCACAATAACACTTCCTCCCAGGCTTCACCCGTTGCCTGTTTAAAACATAAATTTTTAAGGTAGAGAGATTTGTGCACAGACTGCTTTTGTCTCCTTGATAGAATTGATGATGTTTTAATTCCACGATAATGCAGATAAAACCTTATGATAAATTAGTGAGTTGGAGATGTTTTCAATAATGCATTATTACAAAGATCAACGTAAACTCTGAAGAAATGACAAGTGGGAGTCAGTGTCAGATACAGAACTGTAAACTCCCATTTTGCGAACCATCGACCCCAAAACAATTCTTTGCCTTCAGCATAAAAGAAATGACTGAGATGTGGCCACACTGTACAACTATTTTCTGGGGTGAGCAGAATTGCTGTATAGGTAGGACTTGAAAAGTGTGAGGAAAAAAGAGGCATTCTGATAACAGGGAGGAGAAGAGGTGGAAAAGAGGACATGAAAGGCACGGGGAAGGAAGGCAAGGCAAAATGAGGCAAAAGAGATTTGAAGGTCTAAGAAGGAGAGAGTTGCTAGCTGAAGGAAAGGAATAGGAAATGATACAGCAAGTCATGCATCATTAGGATTTTCAGCCAAGCAGGTGTATAACAGGGAAGTTAGAACTTTGGGGGCTTTGGGAGGTAGATTATTTTCAGGAACAAAACCCCTCTATTCATTCCCATGCTAGCTGCTGCCAGACACCAGTAAATGGCACTGCCGTCTTGGAAGATGAGCATCACCAGCCCAGACGGGCACCCCACCTGGGACCTTTAACTGGCCCAGCACAGGTGACATCCATCTCTGACCTGCTTCCACCAGAGCTGGCAGGTGATGCTCACGGCAGAGCTAAAGTTAAGTCCAGCAAAAAAAAAAGCTAAAAATCTCTGCCCTCCAGGCACAGAAATGTAAAATAAAGTAAAAACAAACAAGCTGGACCTCTGTCAAAACACAGGGGATGCCTGTCCCGGGGGAGCTCTGCGCCCTGCTGCCCATGAGGATCCACCGCCGTGCTCCGTGCCCGGGCGGGGGGGACCCTGAGAAGGCAGCTCAGCTCCCATCCCTGCTACCGCTGGCTTTAGCAGAAGCCGAAATACTTTTTGGGGCAAAACCTGGGGTCTGTGGGGCCGGGGGGCGAGCTCAGATCCCGGCATGGGCAGAGGGGGGAGACTTTTATCCTAAAGTCATTGTAAAGCCAAAGACGGGTTTATCCTCCACAGCTAAATGGAAACGAAAAGGAAAAAGAAAAAAATCCGGAATAGCAACATTGGAGATACAAAGACTGTCATGGACCAGTGCGAGTTTGCAATATGTAAATGACCCCAGTTTTGACCGTGGTGGCCCTCTGCTAATCCCAGGGAGCAAATCTACTTAGCAAAGGAAAGTTTTGTTTAATTTGGTTAACAGGGACCAAAATGCTGAATATATTAATAATTTATATTTCCAGGGAAACGCTATATCTTTAATGCTTCAGTGCCAGAGGGGGCTCACAAGAGCTTAATGCTCCCAGAATAAAAAGCATGTAGCATTTTCGCCATATTCCGCACCGAGTGAAAACGAGTATAGGACACGCGTTTCATGCCAGGCACCAGCCGTTCTGCTGCTGCTGAATGCGTTTGCCTGATCCCATGTTGCCCCGTGTACACGGAGCAAGAGGGAGGTTCCCGCTGGATTTACCATCCCAAAGGTGTCCCGAGGAAATGAGGGTTTGTTGTTTTTTTTTTTTTTCTCCCCTCTCTGGCTGTTTTATTACGTTATCCCGCCGTGTGACCTTTTCCCCACTAATCTGAAATAGCAGCTTTCCCTGTATTTACAGGTTAAATGGAAGATACACATTCTACTTTTTACTCATTGTAATGAAGATCTTTTTGTCTGTCTCGGAATAAAGGGTCGGGTTGGTTTACAAATTGCGGGTCAGCCCATTGCGTGACCTGGGCAAACAACCCGGGTCAAGTCTCCTCAAAGCCTCCCCACCCAACTGGAATAAGTTAATTTGCCCCTCGGCGGCTCCGGCACCCGGGAGGGGGTGGGGGGGTGGCGGGGGTCCCCCTGCCCTCCTGCGGGGGGGGGGGGGTGCGGGGACACGCGGGGACGCGTGGTTGGGGTGGGACCGCAACGCCCCCGTCGGGCGCGGCCGGAGGGAGCCGTGCCACGGCCCCGCGCCGGCAGCCGGTCTTGAAGGATTCGCTCTCAAGAGCTTTTATTTGTTTTATTCTCGGCGCTCCGCACCTCGGCCGCGGCCGCCTCCCCTCCCCTCCCCGCCCCGCGCCTTCGCCCTCCTTCCTCCCCCTCGGAACAAGCCGCGCCGCGGGGCAAAACCCGCGGGAGATGCCGGTGCCTTTCGGGGGCGTGCCGCTGGGAGCATCCCCCCACGGGCGCGTGGGAGGGCAGCAGCGCCCACGGGCGGGCGAGCGGGCACCCCCAACCCCGCGGGGCGTCCCCGCGGCTTCCTCCCTCCGGCGGCCCGCCGTGCCCTTCCCGCAGTGCCAACCCACGGCCGGTGCCTGCAGCAGCCGCCCCGGCCCTCGCGGAGCGCGTTTCGCTCGTGGGTTTTGGTTTTTTCCTTCCCCCCCACCCCCGGCGGGGTGGGAGACGGACCCGCCCGGAAACAAGAAGGGGCGGCGGGTACAAACATTTATTCCGAGGCATCGCTTGTACAGGCACCGCACCCGGAGGTGGGAAGGAGAGCGGGGGGGGGGCAGCGGCAGGCCCCGGGGGGGCGGGCGGGGGCTCCCCGCGACCCCCGCGCATCTCCCTGCCCCCGGCCGCCTCCCCGTGCGTAACCCGCAGCGTCCGCGGTCATAAATAGGATTTTTGAGGCGGGGGCGAGTCCCTATAGCATGGAGGGGTGCTGGCCCGGGGGCAGCCCGAAGGCGTTGGGGTGGGAATGGCCGAGGAGGTTGAGGTAGTGGCGGTCCAGCCCCTGCACGGAGGAGAGGAAGGTGCTGCGCTGCTGGCCGGGGCTGGCGAGGGGCACGGCGGCGTTGGGGAGGTGGTAGGGCAGGGGGGGGCTGCGGGCGGCGCCGTGCCAGGGGTAGGGCCCCCCCGAGGGCGGCTGGAGCACTGCCTCGCCGGGGCTGTGGCCGTGCCCGGGGCACTCGGGGGGCCCGGCGTGCAGCTGGTAGGAAAAGTCCGGCTCCGGGAGGGAGCCCAGGGAGGTGAAGAGGGGCTCGGTGACGAAGCGCGCTTTGGACTGGAGGAAGGCCAGGATGCGGGCGTATTTAGTGTCTTTGGTCTCCATCCTCTCCACCGTCGTCAGGTAGTGGACCAGGTTCTTCATGCACTCGTGGTAGCCGTAGTGGAAGTAGTTGGCGAACTCGGAGAGCAGCTCTGCTGGAAAGGAAGGGGCAGCGGAGCCGAGCTCCTCAGGCTCCGGCCGAGGGGCGGGGGGCGAGGCCGCCCCCACGCCGCGGGTGTCCCGCCGGGGGGCCGCGCCCGCCCACCTACCCTTCTCCCGGCCGCGGGGGAAATCCGCCGAGTGCAGGGCCCGCAGGTACTGCACCGTCATCTCCAGGATCTCCGCTTTCTCCAGCTTCCCCGAGCTCTGCAACGGGCGGGGGCAGAGGGGCATCACCCCTGCGCTGCGCTGCGCTGCGCTGCGCTGCGCTCCGCCGGGCCGCCCCCCCAAACCCCCCCGCAGCGGGGGGGGTGGGAATCGCTCCGCACCGGGGAGAGGGGCGCAGGGGCCGCCCCCCCCTCCCCCGCCTACCTGCTTGGCCAGAGCCATGGGCACCGTCTTCCCCAGCTCGGTGAGGCAGCGGTTGATGCGGTCCCTCCTCCGCTTCTCAATCACTTTGTGGGAAACCGGCGTTCTCTGCAAAACAGACGGGGGGGGAGGGGGGGGGCGTTAGTGTCGGGGGGAGAAGCAGCCGGATCCGGCCTCGCCGGGGCAGCCGCCCCCGGTCCCGACGCCTCCAGGGGCAGCCGGACCCGACCCCGCTCCCAGCAGCGGCGCCGGGCGCGACGCGGCCCCGGGAGGGATGCTCCGGCGGCCGGTCCTCTCCGCGCCGCCCCAGGGGCTCCCCGTCTGCGTGGGCGATCCGCCAAGGGAGGTTTGGGGGTTTTTTTTGGGGGGTGGCTTGGTTTTTTTTTTTTTGGGGGGGGGGCTTGAAGGGAAAGGCGGCGAGGGGGCCGGGGTCGGGGGCAGAGCCGTGCGCGCAAGGCGGCCGGCGACTCACCCTCCGCTCCTTGAGCTTGGAGGCCATGGTGGGCACTGCCTCCCCGCTCTCTCCGAGCCCCTTATAAAGCCATCACTTCTTGGGGGGGACCCCGGGGGGGGCCTCCACGGACCCGCTGATCCCATAGGATTAGGGGCGAGCGGCGCCGGGGGAATGAATGCATTAAAGATCAGGGTGGAAGGGGGCGAGAGAGGGATTGAGGGGTTTGGGTTTGGTTTTTTTTTTTTTTCCCTTCTCTCTTCTTCCTTTCCTGCCCCCTCCCCTCCTCCTCGCCCCCGTCCACGCAGCCGGGGGCGGCCCAGCTGTGTCGCCCCACGTGGACCTCGGGGACACACGTGACGGTCCCACAATAGCGGCGGGGACGGGGATGCGGCGAGCGGGGCGCAGGGCGCGGTACCGCGCCCTGCGCCCCGCTCGCCGCATCCCCGTCCCCGCCGCTCGCCTGCAAATCCCCGGCACCCCCCAACCCCTCCCCTTAGCCCCGGCGCTGACTGCATTTTAAAGCCTGTCCAGAGTCATTAAAGTAATTAAGTAAGCCCTTAATAGGCTGTTCCGCCCAGTTCAAGGGAGAACCCTTGGAGACGGAGTGGCCCCGTTTGTTCTCAGGCTTTTCTCACACGACTTGGTGACACGTCCATCTTTATAAGAGATGGCAGCGAGGCTTTTTTTGTTTACACCGCTTTATGCGCCGGGGACACCCCGGCAGGTGTGGGACCGGGGGGCTGGCACACGATATATCCCCCCTAACCCCCCCCCCCTTTTTTTTTTTCCCCGCCGGCCCGGGGAGGCTCTCGCCAGGCTTTGGCACACGACGCTCCTTTTTTGTGTGGTGTGCGCGTCTGTGCGTTGTTGTTTTACCCCCCCTGCTCCCCCCCTCTCCTTTGGAGAGGCTCAATTTGTAGCCTATTATCCTATAGGAAAATGTCCCATTGAAAAGTATGAATAGTTTCATTGGGCCTAAATTTTAATAATGCGGGTCAAAGAAAAGAGGGGCAAATAAAGAGGGGATCGCAGCTGGTCCGAGAGTGCATTATTCGGTGTCACCTGCGAGCGGGGTCGCCGACAGACCCCCTATTCATTTGCCTAATTTTGGTCAATTTAACAAACTTCAGGAGAAATTATTGTGGCATTGTTAAGGAGGGTAAAGCTTTCTGATCGAATTAACAGCATGTTTTGATCCGGTAAATGTCATTAAAAAGAAAGAAACAATCGCGTTTAAAGGGGGGCTCCGAGTTAAACGCGCCAAGTGGAGACGCCGGAGCGCAAAGCTCACAAAGGGAGCAAGTAACTGCCACAGGGGAACTTTTGTACGCTCACATTGCTGAGGTTTTTTACACAAAAAGGCATTATTTCATACTTGAATACGTTTAATCCAACAATTGTCTATTTTCTGCAAACATATTTTCACAGCATTGTTAGCTTTCCTCTCCGCGGCCCTCCCTCCGCCCGGCCAGCCGCGCTCCTCGCCTGGCGAGCGCACCCAGCCCCCGGCCCGCCCCGCACCGCCCCGCACCGCCCCCGCCGGGGCCGCCCCGCCGCGCCGGGGAGGGCCGCCCGCCCCCGCCGCCCCCCGCCCCCCGCCCCCGCCGGCGCTGCGGCGCCCGACGGCCCCCCCCGACCCTCTCCACGGCCGGCGGTGCGCCTCCGGGGCCGGCACCGGGGCGGCGGGGCCGCCCGACCGCCTGCCCCCCCCCCCCCCCCCCCGCGCCCACAACCGGTTCCGCCGCCGCCGCCGCCCCCGGCGGGGGGGAGGGCAGGCCCGGGGGCGGGCGGGGAGGCGGTGCGGCCGCCCGGTGCCTCGTCCCGGCCGCCCGGGCGAGGCCGCCGGGCCCCGGGCGGCGCTGCGGGGAGGGCCCGCGTTCCAGCCCCGCCAGCTCGGGCGGGCGGGTCTCGGGACAGCTCCGCGCCTCCTCCCGTGCCCCGCATCCTTCCCCCCGTTCCCCTCTGTGGTTTAAAGGGGGAAAACCGTGCCCACCGCCTCCTCCCCGGGCGTGCGGGCCGGAGGACCCCGCCGCCCTCGCCCGCTCGCCTCCGCAGCAGCGGCGGGGGGACGGGCGCGGTGCCGGCCCTCGCCCCGCCGCCCCGGCCCGCCCCGCAGCCGCCCCGCAGCCTCCCCGGGCCGGCCGGGAGCGCGGAGCGGCGGGGCGGGAGGCGGCGGCGGCCCCGGGGCGCGTCTCCCCCGGCCGGCAGGGCGGGCCGGGCCGGCTGCCCGCCCGGCGCCCCTGCCCGCGGTGCTGCTTCGCCCCATTCTTCTTGCAGGACCCTTGTAGGTTTCGCTATATTCATTCTCGTACAATGGGATTAAACACGAACCGTTATCATCCAAATTAACTAAACTCTGAATAGCAAACGCGGGGGCTTTTATTCCCCCCCCCCTTTTGCTCCACTAGCCGAGATGGAGTTGATCCTCTTACCGTCGGAGTTAACCGCCAGCTGCAGGCACCTGCGAGGCAAGTTTTTACACCGGGAAAGTTGTTTATTTTCCGGCGGGCCGCTCCCGCACTGCCTCCCCCGCGGGGCGGGCCGCCGGCCGGGGCAAGCCGGGACCGCGGCGGGGGGACGCGGGGCGGCCGCCGCACCCTCGCCTGCGCCGCCGCCTCGCCCCGAGGGGGCTTTCGGCGAGGCTGAGGCCGGAGGGGCATCGCCCGGCACCGCCACGGTCGGACTTGCCCCCTTGCAGGGAAGCCAGGCGAAGGCTTCTTTTTTGTTGTTTTGGTTCGGTTTGTGTTGGGTTTTGCTTTTTTTGTTTGTTTGGTTGGGTTTTTTTAACATTTTAAGGCCCCGTGGGCGCCCGGCGGGTCTCCTTGCGGGCAACGCGTGCGCGGCACGTTGGCAGCCCACGGCGGACGCCCGCGTCCCCATCTCCCACCACCCGTTTCCCGCTCCCGCCCAGGACCCCCGCCGGCTGCAGCCCTCCCCTCAGCGGCCGCCGGGGCTGCCCGGGGACCGGGGCGCGGACCCCCGGCCCCGGTAAGGCGCGGAGCTGGGGGCGAGCACGGCGCCGCCCCGGGGCCGCCCCTCGCCCCCTCCCCGCGGCCGGCCCGGGGGTCCCCGCTTCGGGGGGCTGCGCCGCGGGCCGGCCCCGCCGCTGCGCTGCCGGCGGCGCACGGCTGCCGCGGGAGCGGCGGCTGCAGCAGGGCCGCTGTCGCCTCTCGGTAGCGTTCGGCCCCTGTCCTGCTGGTACTGGCGCTGCCCCTGCCAGCTGGAGCTGGTCCTCTGCCCAGCCACGGGCCCTGCTGGGGGGGGGTCCTTTGGGAGGTGTCAAGCCGCTCTCAAGTGGCATCTCGTTCTGCCTTCTTAGGAAAACGGATCTTCCTGCTTTTTCTTCCCCCCTCTTTTCTTTTTTGACTCCTCTGTAACCTTGGCGCTATACGAAATTACTTCGCCAAGTAGTTCGCGCTGCGGAGGTTAGGCCTGCAAATCATTGGCGCTGCCTGCGCGCAAGGAGCCAGCTAACGAGTCTCCCGTGGGGAGCGTTTTCCATGCGATTGGTGGATCGAGCGCAGCAAGTCAAGTGTCACAGCGTGACTGGGGCTGCAGTTGGCCTACTGCCTGCCAGTCTGGGTCAGGGCCCCGAAGAGTGGTACTGGAGGTCCTGCTGTGTAACGCAGAAAGGCAGTCACGCTCCTGGCCGATCTCATGGCTGGCAGGGAATGGGAGAAGGCAAAAGGTGCAACAGGTCCTACTTGTAGGAGGAAATCGCTTTATTACTTGGCAATCCTGGATCTGCGAAGAAGCAGCGATCCAAACCATGAGAAAAGGCATTTCATTTAGTAGGAGTTTAACCCAGAACCGTACATAGAGCAGTTCCTGATGCTGTACTGGCTTTTGCCGGGAGTTTGTTTACTCTTGCACTCTCAGTGAGGCTAGGCTGGGCTAGCAAGTTTGGAATACGAGTTTCCAGTCTTTTCAGAGCTCCTAATGCTCTCTGCCTCCAGATCTGGGCTGCTTGGTCATCATCTTGTTCCCCAGCTGCAGAGGTGCCTCTTACCTCGATGCTAGTGTTGCTTCCAGCTATAGTCTGCCTCTGCGTCTTCCTCCTCTGTCCCAGTGGAAGGACCACGCTTCTCTATTTTGCTCACCTGCCACGAATGGTGGCTTCAGGAGGGGGGAGGTGATAAACATGACAGGACCTACCCGTCTCCATTCCGAGGTGGCCCTTCACAGAACAAGCCTCGCTTGTAGCCACAACTCTGGTCTTGGGTCGATCGCAGGGCGCTCTCCTCAAAAGCCCAGAGTGCTCTAGGAAGTGCTGTTCGTGCTTCAGTACATGATGTCCTCATGCTGCAAGATACGATAATGCCCATAAGCTAAACTTTGATCCTAAAAACTCTAAAACTTTGCTTCTTATCTTAGGAAGTCGTCAAGTATCTCTTGGTGCTTGTGGTGACAGACAGGACTTCGAGGTCAATAGTGGTCCTGAGTGCTGCTATGTGCTTGTTATATTCCACCCTTGAGGAGGTGCATTTCATTGTGAGTGTAATTCATAGTGTAATTTCAATGTAACACACGTTGGTATTAAGTATAAATGGAAATGCAAAATCTGATCTGGTTTGCTTTTGGATTCCTCTGGTCTGTATGAACGCCAGTTAGAATGTTGTTATATTCATAAAGACTCGTGTTCCGCAGTTTTCCAGCTTTTCAGCCGAACTGATTTGAACACATTGCAATCTGCAGTCCGTCTGTCAGTGTCAGCATCATTACTCTGTGGATGACTGTGGCAGTAGGAGAGGAAGACTGAAAATGGGACACCTGAAAAAGGTCTCATTTTATTTAAGGACTTAACAGAAGTTTCAATGGATGCACAGAACACCTCAAAAGGCGTAAAACACCCCATTCAGCAGCTTGGCTTGGTCATCGCCAAGATGATCCATCCCCAAGATCACACAGAAGGGACTGTTCCCTCGCCTGCAGTCTCATTCTTTCTCTGCTGAGCTGACTGCGATACTTTTATTTACCACCCTTCTGGAGCGGTCCTGTCTGGCAGTCTGTCTGACAGTACTGGGCAAGCTGACAAGGTATCTTGTGTAATAAGAAGTTAGAAAAGCGAACTGCTGGATGGCGCCTTCAGAAACCAGTGCTTCAAAAGGTAACGATTTTTGGAGTACAGATTATTTGGGAGTCATTCTCTCATACGTTCCTGTAATTTGTAGCATCTCCTGTGTTGACTTTTTTTGTCAGACATAAAATTTCAGGCTTATATGCAGTAGAGCTAATGTATACAGAACTATATAGGGAAAAATGCTTCACTGATCAAGACCAGGTGTAGTTATATCTGTGATACCCATTTACAGAGGCTGACTTACACGGACAGAAGACCTGACACAGCTTTTACCTGTCAAATATTCGTATACATATATGGCAAAACTCGAGACTGTGCGTGTGTGTTTGTACAAGTTGAGTCCCCCAAAGTGGCGGAGAGATGCGTACAATTTTCCTGATAACAGCTATCTTCTCAGCCACGTCACCGTTGAGACGGGATGTGTTGCTCTTTAAATGACAGCCCGTCAAAATGAGAACGGAGTGCTAAAATCGATTCCAGTGGGATTTAGGTAGTCTTGAATCTGTGGTGAGGTGCACCTTAGATTGCTTGTGACTGAGGTGGTATAAATAGCTAACTAGCTAGACTTGGCTGCCTGGTGTGAGTAAAGCCTGAAGGATTTGGTTCAGAGGGTACAAGGGCTCTTTCTGCAATGACATGTATAATGATGATAAAATGTCTACCCTCTCGTCCCCAGTCTTAGGCTGCAAAGCAAAAACTCTCCCTCGGCATGGCTTCACAAGAGGGGAAGTCGTGCTTGATCCACCTGATAACCTTCTACGATGAAGTGACTGGCTTGGCAGATGAGGGGAGAGTGGTGGGTATTGTCTGCCTGAACTTCAGTAAGGCTTTTGGCACTGTCTCCTGTAACACCTTCATAGAGAAGCTGATGATGTGTGGGCTAGATGAGCAGACAGTGAGGTGGACTGAAAACTGGCTGAATTGCCAAGCTCAGAGAGGGATGATCAGTGGTACAAAGTGTAGCGTCTAGTAACTAGTGGTGTACCCCAGGGGTCAATACTGGGTCCAGTCCTGTTCAACATCTTCATTAACGAGCTGGATGATGGGGCAGAGTGTACCCTCAGCAAGTTTACAGGTGACGCAAAACTGGAAGGAGCAGCTGATACACCAGAGGGTCGTGTGCCATCCAGAGGGACCTCGACAGGCTGGAGAATTGGGCTGACAGGGACCTCATGAAGTTTAACACGGAGACGTGCAAAGTCCTGCATCCGGGGAGGAACAACCCCACCTACCAGAACATGCTGGAGGGTGACCAGCTGGAAAGCAGTTTGGCAGAAAAGGACCTGGGGGTCCTGGTGGACACCAAGTTGAACATGAGCCAGCAAAGTGCCCTTACTGCAAAAAAGGCTAACAGTATCCTGGGCTGCATCAGAAAGAGCGTTGCCAGCAGGTCAAGGGAGGTGATCTGTCCCCTCTACTCAGCACTGCAGAGTCCACATCTGGAGTGCTGAGTCCAGTTCTGGGCTCATCAGTACAAGAGAGAGATGGAGTTTCTGCCTAAACAAGATAAAAACTTTTCTCCTGTGAAGGTGGTCAGTCACTGGAAGAAGTTGCCCAGAGAGGTTGTGGGGTCTCTATCCTGGAGATATTCAAAAGCCATCTGGACATGGTCCTGGGCAACTGGTTCTAGGTGACTCTGCTTGAGCAGGGGGGATCGGGGTCCCTGCCAACCTCAGCCACCCTGTGATCCTGAAATTCTGTGAGCTGCCTGTGTGAACATTTAGTTCTGATGTAATTTGTGCCTAGTTTGGTGTGGAGTAAAGGAAATGTATTTTAATTTTTTTAAGTCACAGAGCAGATTCAGCTCTTTTACTCTATTCTCAATAGGATGTGATTCATTTAGATTCAGGGCTTCTACACCTGTGTCAAGCAGAATAAATGGGAGGGAAGCACAGCCTTTTTGTTTATTGTACTTCACCACGTGTTGCATTGTAACTTGACTCATTAAAGACTCATTAACATCCATTATACTTATGACTGCTTTGTAAACAATGCTAATTCAATAGGACTTCAGAGGCTAATTCCCTCTAGAGTGCTTTGTAACTCCTAGCTATGACTTTCTTTCTACCTGAAGCGGAAAAGGGGACCCCCGTGAGAGATTTATGGACTCTGCAAAGCCTGCTAATTTAGTAATGCCATACTTCAAGCATGCTATTATTATGAACCTTCAGTACTGAGCTTAATGCATGGGCTAGGAACTTAAAGGACCTCTTTTCAGCAAAGTGATAACCTTTGGGTCAGTTCAGCTTTGCTCGTACTTCCCAGAGATCGAGCGACTGTTAGATTAGCTTCCAGGGAAATATTTCTGAAATGTGCCCTTGTTGCTAACTCTGGGAGATTTACAATGTGGGGACTGCATTATGGACAGTCTGTGCCCAGCTGTTTAAGTCTAAATGTTGGGCTTGTAACAGTCATGGCACAAGGAAACACAGAAAAAAGAGGCTCAGTGATGGGAACCATGCCTTCATTTCCCTTCCTCTGTAGAAACAGTGAGGTGATATCAGTGGTCTTGCATGTTGCACTGATGGTTGGCTATTGCGAGGTTTATCCAGTGTCAGCTTATGGCAAACAGGATAAACGTAAGATCTCAGAGACTTTGTGAAGACACTTAAAGTCAAGTCTATACTGTGAAATAAAAAAGAGGAAGGGACTGCTGCCTCGGGGTTCCTGCAGAGTCTGTTGCATCTTCCAGGCAAGGATTGCAGCTCTATCCAGCTGCCTCTTGCAGCTTCGTTACTGCTGAGTGGGTGGCCTTCCTACTGGCTCTTTTTCTTGGATGCTGAGTGGTCCTTGTTGCTGAAGGCAGAATCATCACTTGTTTTGCTGAATGTTTGCACCAAATCCTGTAGTTGCTTTGAGTAACCTAGTGTCTTGCATGTCTCATTTATTCAAAGAGAGAAGAGATGGATATGACAAGAAGCGGAGGTCTGAGACATGCAGCTGAGAGATGCTGTTCTGTTCGCTGCTGGGAAAAGGTATGTTAGAAGAGTTAAAGGCTTTCCATTGCTATCTGAGTTTTTGTTCTGTGAAAGTCCTGTGTTTCTTGCTGAGCACTGAAAAGCGTCCTGCTTCTGGAAAGTTTAGGTTGTCCTTCATGGAAGGTTCTTTGTCTTTGAACACTGCTAGGACCCCTCTCCTGTTTGTGTACTCATGGCCCAAAGGCAATCCCAGGGGTTGTGATAACATGTGAAGATCCCACAAATATCTCCAAAACAAGTGTGAAATTAGATAGCATGTCCTGGCTTTAAAATAATCGTCTGTTGCATATGTACCCCTTTGGTAATGGCAAGGTGAGCTCTCTTTTGCTACACATGCAAAATGTGACTACTAAATACAAAGACCTCCTTTAAAAGCTGTCCAAGTATTTTGGGTAAGCATTGTCCGCTGCTCAGCTCGTTCTTTGGTTCTTCCCTAGTGCACCACTATCAAATGTCAGAGAGAGGTTAATGGAGCTCCGCTCCAACCTCGTAGGGCCATTCTTCTACCAAAATTGGGTACATCTGACATGGGGGTATCAGATGGTGACCAAATATTTCTCCGATAAGTCCCCCTTTATGGGTAAAGTTAAGAATATACTGAAATCCCAGCATTCATGAGTCATGAGCCAAGCCCCCAAACTGGTAAGATGAGTCAGAAGCTTAAAATTGTCAGGAATAATAATAAGCCATCAGATGGTGGGTTATTTCCGTGGGTTTCTATTGTTGTTTTTTCCTTCTCCAGCCTTTATGGCTCAGGTTTTCAAGCATTCCTCGTAACTGTTAGAATAGAAAAGTAATTTTTATGAAATCCGTGGATCCTGAAGCAGAAGTGTAAACCACCAAACACCATTAGAACTACTAAATGTAAACAGGATGTTTTTAGGAACACTAGAAAGGGTGTCTGTGCTAGACACAGTGCCACCACTTTTCATCTCATCTGGCTCTTTTTTTAAACGAACTAGACCAGGCTGGGAAGAAGTACCCGTGTCCCCTCTGGCTTTAATGCTATGTCTGTCCCCATGTGTTAAAGGAGAACCTGCAGCTTAGGCATTCGCACACCATTCAGGGAATTGCACACACACCACCTGAGACTTTAACCGCAAGGACCGGAGTCCCTTCGCAGCGGCAGCTCCGCTGGGCCGACAGGTGCCGCTTTTCAACTCCTCGCTCGCACACGCCCTCACTCTTGGGGGCTTTCTCTCCCCTCAGACTCAATCCTAGGTTTCCCCAAAGCAGAGTCTCCAATATGATGTACGCCAGCCAAATTTATTGGGTGATACAGCAGTAAAAAACCGCTCAAGCTGGGTGCCTCCGGAGAGGGAACCCAAAGAAACCCCTGAGCAATTATACCCGTACAATCTAAGTTCTCCTCCCCTCACACGACAGGTTGGTCCAACAGCAGTATTTGGGTCTGGGGTCTTCTTGTTCTTTATTGGATCCTCTCTCTGTCTTCAGGTGAGACATTCCTTTTCTTATCTTAATGGATGCAGCTTCTGCTGACGGTTGTGGCTACCTTATCTGTCTGGTTTGCACTGGGGCCTTCCTTCATGCAGCTAAGTAGAAGTTCAGTACACGGGCAGCGTACCTAGGTGAAAGTTCACAGCTTGCAGCATATGGCTTTAGCAAGCCTTGCTACTAATGCTATGTATCGGATTCCGTTTGAGCTAGGAAGTGACTTTGACAACGCCACGGACCATTTGACGGAAGGTTGTTCTACCTGCCGTAAGAGTGTGTAGTCACCTCAGGGGTGGTCTCAGGGTCCATTCTGCCTTCACATTCATACCCCACCCTGCTGATGGTACAGAGAGGAGTCTGGCTGGGCACCCAGCCTGTTGTGAAGCTTCGGACATTGGTTACTGTTTTTTGTAATAAATTGTGTTTTGGGATGGGCTAGGGAAAATGAAGCATGAAAGTGCCAGTGCCAGAAGGGAGAGCTTGGAAGAGTTTGTCAGTGCCAAGCACTGGAATCACATACTCCGTTCGACCAATCTGGCATTGTTTCGCTGAAGCAATTATATACCTGGCCTTGATACAAAAAGTACTGATTTCTGCACTTTTATGTTATACACATACATGAAGATTGATATAAAATGCAGATCGAAATGGTATAACCATGCCCTATGGCACATGTGGCTGACATGACAGGAGGGAGTGGAGTATTAGTCCCACTGTTTGCTCTTGGCATTTGCACGGAGGAAACACCCTGATTCTTGCACAGCCCGTCTCTGGTGCTATAGGTGGGCACCATTAGCTAAAGAAACAGCATTGCCTGTATTACTTGTCACCAGGAACTTCTTAATAACAGCTTAATGTCGAAGGGCGTTAACACTCGTATCAAACAGGGAGGTTTCTTTTTCACCTTCCAATACATGAGCACCTTCACAGGGGAGGCTGCTCCGCCTTTTCCTCGTTTAAGGCTTCAGAGCTTTGTGGGAAACTCTGGGAAGATTAGGGGTTGGCTACTGCCCTCTAGTGATCTTCACCATGGTCTAAGGTTTCTAACTCGCCTTCTTTCTGATCAAGTTGCTAAAAATTAACTTTGTGTGATCAGATGCATGAAATTCTGTATTATGAAACAGTGCCTGATACACGAGATCTCAGGATTTACACCAGGTTACAGTATGGACTGGCCCTAACGTGGACACCAGCTGATACATCTCTAAAAACACAGTTAATGTAATCCAAGCATGCTATGTTAGGCATCTATATTATCATCTAAGTTAGTTCTTTCCCAGTTCTTTACAAATTGATATATCTTGCTTTAAATAAGCTTATTGATAGATTTGTTCCTTAAATAAAAACATTGCAGCATTTTAAATACTGCCTTTTAATAATAAGCAAGTCACCCTCCTTTCAAAAAAAAAAAACAACCAACCAACCAACAACAACAGCTACTACTGGGAAACATTATAACGTATAAATCGTTCAGAAACAGAATATTTGGTTCAAACACTAGTTAAGTAGTAGGATGTGTCCTTTTTTGCTCAAGTTACTCATTCAAAATGCTAGTTTCCGTGACTAGGTTCTCATCAAGTTTTATCTAATGCAAGTGTCTGAGCAGAGTTCTGCTGTTGGCGTCAGAGGGCAGTCTTGAGGGTTTATCCCATTTTTTGCGCATCAGTCTGGCTAGGATCTAATTTAAAGCAGGCTAGAATATGGCTATTTTTTCTCTATTACCCAGGCTAAACGCAGTACAGTCAACTAAGAAAAACTGTCTCATTAAGTCTAGTGCCTAGCTGTGTTGCTCATCAGTGAACATCAACAGCCATGGGTCAGGGACAACTGAGTAGTTCTGCAGGTAGAATGGCTGCAATGATGAGATCCTCAAAGCAGCAAGTGTGTTGATCTAATTGGCCTATGTAATAAGCACGTGAGGAAAGAGAGTCACCTTTTCTTTTAACCTGAAAGACTAATTGAGTGGTTAACAGCTTTGACTTGTTTTCAGCAACACAACTTAGTGAAACAAATGCACTTAAATTCTCTCCAGAGTTACACAGACCGCTCCAGGTTTTGATTCAGGGACATGAGGCTGTCACACATACGAGCAGTGTAGCTTATTTGATCTGTCATGCCTTTTGTGCTCTTGCTTCTAGGCCAGTGAACACTGCTTACTGTCATCTTTAGGTACAACTTCTTCGTATTTCATCACTTTTCCTTCAGAATTATGTAGGGCAAAGGTTACAAAAGTTCTTGGCATCTGCCATATGATGTAGGAGGAAATAATCAGCAGCAAAGAGTCTCTTGTGTCATCTACTGATATTTTCGGAGATATGTCTGGCTGGGTAATAAAACGTTCGCTTTATTTACTGATCAGACTGCTTCCTGTAGAGTAAAACTTGCCTGTTGTAAAAAAAAATGTCTTTGAGGCAACTTTATAAAATCAAACCTTGCAAAGACGTGAGGATAATTTGCAAAGCCCAGACTTATATGACTTACAAGGAAATGTTCTGGAGCAAATAGAAAGCAAATGATTTTTCATGAACATGAGATTGTCAGAGGATAGTGATTCACCATTCAGCTGAGGGAAGTGGAAGCGTAAAAAAATATGAGTGGAAAAAATGGTGAGCTAGGGGAGAGCATGTCTCAGATCCTGAATCACTTCTGTATAAGCCATGCTGACAGCTACTCTGTTTTTTGAAGATTGTTCCAAATTCAACATCACTTGTCTTGAAATGATCTTGAATGGTCCTAAAAATAGCGTGGTACTGGAGACGCCAGTTTTTCCAGTAATTTCCCTAAGACGTCAGCAAAATTACTGGCTATGAGAAGCAATGCTCTACCCTCATCTCCATGGGAAGATGATGTCTGTCTGCTGCAATACAGTACTTTAGAACACTGCATCTTCTCAATTTCTATGATTTTCAGCGTGTCCTAGATATCTTTGAAGATAACCCCATTTATGGCTGGTAACTGCAGAGGCAGGAAGGTCTCAAGTCCCCTAACCTGACAGTTGGGCCATTCAAAAACATGAACAGGGATCTTGCCAAGTGCTGTGCCAACAGAGCAGATTTTTCCAGGTAATGGGCTACAGCAGCAACTTTAGGGTAACTTAAGGATCCCTATAATCTGGCTAAACCTGAGGCAGGCTGTTTTTTTCCCCCCTGGTCTCCTGACAGCCTCTTTCCCCTACTGCTGCATAGACCTGTGCAGAAGGAACCTGAGAAGAGTTTTTCCCACTCTTATCAGAGTCTTACTGATTCCGCAAAAGCCAGGAATGTGGAAAAAAACGATTTCCACTAAAATCAGCCCGCAGCAATGCCTTTTGGTACTGGATAGAGGGAAATCTCTCAGGTATCTTTAGGAGTGCAGCATTTAAAATGTGAAAATCCTGGTCACCTTGGACAAATAGCTGCTCCAGATACACCAGTCAGTCTGCAGTATGCCTAATAGCTCTGATAGCAACCGGAAAGTCCGAGGAGTATTGCCCCAAACCCTTGGAAACCTAATAAATGGCAGCTCAACGAAGCAATAGACTCCGCTGCTGCCTGAGTACATCCCATGCTTCATTTCTGTGGAGGCACTTTACTTGCTTGTCATACAAGTCAAATGTACAGGACCAGTGTACTGCACTTCAACAGAGCGTGTGCTGCCACCCAAAACTACACAGTGGAAGGAGAGAAAGAGTTCATCTCAGGGAACAGCGTCTCAGCAGCTTTCTCCAGTGTTACAGCAGGCCTCTTCCTCCCTTTGGAGACCGTGGTCTGCAGAGCCCCATGTTTCTTCAGGCTGTCTTCAGACCGTCTTCTCTCTGCCCTGCTCCTGGTTGCCAATGTGCACCGTCTGGGAAGGAGGAATCTTATCATAATTAACAAGTGGTCAAAACTAGTTGAATTTAATCCTTGCACCTGATTCATCCCAAATTATCTCTTCTGCCTAGTTTGACAGCTGGCAATCCCATGTGAAGAAACCGGGGGAGGAAGAAGTCCTGTCGCAGCAGGTCTGACTTAAAGGGCTGGGCTGGGTTGCACAAGCTCCCACTCCAGCGGGGAGGCCAATGGGAGCCACCAGCAGCTCACCCCACTGCTCAGCTAATTGAATAACAAAGAAGAGTGATGAGAGATAAAAAATTAAAGCTGGGAGAGTAACTGGTGTTTAAACAGTGAAAGTCTTTCTCTCTCGCACCTGCTACGCACAGCTCTGTGTAACCGCTGTTTGTATGTAAATGGTAAACTTGCCAGCCTGCTTGGTAGGTGCTAGCTGCTCACTAGCTTCTCTTAGCACAGAGTCCCAATCTGAGGAAACTACCAAAACACTGCAGATCAGCAGAGAGGAAATATTGCATTTTATTAACAAGGCATCCAGGGAAATGTTGACAACCATTTTATACAGATGGAGTAAATCATGTTTAGCACCATTCACGGGTACATAGGATACCCAGTGGCAGATGTAAAAGGATAAGAGGTAGACTGGGAAGGGAAGATCATCAGGTTTCCCAAGGAGACTATTTTCCCAGCATCTTTCTGTCATTTTCCATTCCTGCTCTGTCCTCTCTGCTCTGGAATCCCTCCTTCCACTTCTCCGTCTTCTTACCCATGGCCGGGATGAACACAAGCAGTCTTCTGCGTATTGCTGTTTCCTCTCGCTGGTGTTTTTGTGGAGGTGGAAGTCACAACTTCCCCTGTTTGTGTTGGACCTGTGATCAAAAACCTATAGCAAACACGTATTGGCTCGACGATTAGGGATGCAGGCTGTCCAAAGACAATATTGTAGAAACAGGTTATTAATTCAGCATGCACCTTTGCAGGTTGTTTTTACTTAGAGTGTGTTAACCTGTGTCTGTCTGAGAAGAATTCGGTTTGAAATAATAATGGGAAAACATGTGGCTGTCTGCTATGACGGTACTCAAGAGTGAATGTGCAGTGAAGAGCGCTGGCAAGCAGCACAGACAGTGCTGCGAGAGATGCATTTCAGTGCATTTGCTGTGTAAAACAGGAGCACTGAGTAAAACAGGAGCACTGTTTGTGGGTTCAATTCTGTTCTTAATCCCCATGCATCAGTATAAAGTCAACTGCAAAATAAACAGAGTTTGACATAAAATCAGAAGGGGCATGTAGAGTAATGTTGCAACATTTTTCCTTTTCGAGATATTTCTGTAGTGTGCGTCAGCTGATTTTTCTCATAACGCTTCAAACTGGCTGAGTGTAAGTGTAAGTGAAATTAGGAGAGTACAGGGCTTTTTTTTTTCCTTTTGGTACCTCCATCTGTAATAAAAGTATCTTTATTTAAAATGTCATGTTAGCCAGATGACATTGCTCTGCAGGATAGGAAGGAGACTGTCAAGGAATATGTTGACAAACTAATAGATTGGTGAACACTAAGGGGCTATGAAGCAGGATTAAATACCTAGGATATTAATTTTATATTACCATCAAGGAAAAAATCTGTGCTGTCCTCTTGACCGTTCTGACAGGAGTGGGGGACAGGAGAAGTGAGTCCAGGATGTACGTGAGAGGCTGGATGGACGCAACTGTGCCAGACGGCACCTGGAACAGGGTTGTTTAATTCTAAATTACAACTGTGCTATTTTTATTAAGCAGTGATTTTCAACCACAGTTTTTTAAGTCCCTGCATTGTAAGTTCTGTTACTTGGATCCTCACCTAACCTTGGCCTGTGGGTATTTCCCTTTTTATACAATAAACACAAATTCCAGTTTTTCATTACACTGGATATATAGACTAAATAAGCTGACCAAATCATTCTACGACTGATGTTGGCACTGGAGCCTTTAGGTGTATTTTGATCATGGTTGAGAGAAGTCCTTTAGTGTGGTCAGCCACATCAGCCACTTAAAAGATTTACTCTGGTTACCTTTCCAGAAGTGCAGACAGATTCAATACACATCATACGCTAGTTTTTATTGGTGGGGGTGACCCTGGCGTTGTCTTTTCAGGCAGGATTTCTGGTCCTTTATTTATGGTCTTTATTACTCTTTCTGCGTGAGCTGGCATTGTCGCTGCTTGCCTCTCTTTGAGTGCTTCTCAAACCATTCCTAGTCTATTGCAGAGGTGGTCTTGGGAATCATCCTAGTCATGGCATTCACTTTTGCGATGTAAATGTGTGTGTGGGGTATTATTATATTATTATTTCAGACTTCTTCTGTGTAGGGATGTTGCCTGGATGCCCCTCTCCTGTCTACAGAGGAGTACTCAGGCTTGGCAGCTGATACTGCAAGTGCTGACACAGGGGTACATGCATTGTATGGTGCAAGGCAATGAGCAGGAGGAGGAAAGGGGCCATAGCTACACCTCATTCTCGGTCCTGTGTGTTCCGTTTCAGAACAGAACTAATTTGGTTCCACAATCATTGTTCCTTTTAACTCCAAAATAGTCCATGTGAATCTATTGGAGTCATTCCATCAGCACCAGAGGGCATTAAATTGTGTCTCTTATGGCACTGAAAGCCTCTGTTTTCACTTGATGGCATGTTTAGCCTATTTAATGTTTTTCTTCACACTTGCATGTCCATCCTCTTCATTTTCTAAACATGGTGTTAAAACACTGAAGTGTCAGTACAAACTTCCTCTGTTAATGATGATACTGATTTTTGCATTGAATAAATATTTATTTCCAGGAAAAATGCAATTTTATTTTTTAGGGCAGCTAATGTCTGAAGAACGCTGTGTTTTTTCAGATATGTGTGGAATCAACAGGTTAAATTCACCTCTGCTGTATTGCTTCTGAACTTAGTGAATTTACATTAGGGATAAATTTGAGCAAATATTTCTGGGCAGCTCTTGATCTGCTCTGGTCTTTAACCTCAGTGTTACAAAAGCTCTAAAATAGGTCTTGGGGATCTGTTTGGTAACAGAGAGAGATTTCTTCTTTGTTCACAGCGACTGAGTACATAAAAGACTGCTTGAGCTGCAAAAATATCTTCTAATGCTGATGTTCAAGCACAAGCAATTGTCAGAGAGGTACCAGAAGGAGAAAGATCTGTAAGGCATCCAAAAGCTCGGGCATGTGTACCATGCAGTGGGGCATGGTGCAGGAAGCCCACAGCTAGCACTAGCTGGGATGTGTGCTGTGCAGTGCCATACGGAGGTACCAGCTCGTGTCTGGGAAGCAGCAGAGCCTGTTAGCCAGGACAGGCATCTTGGTACCATGCTATATGGCACATTTGGGACATACCTGGGAACTTTTAATGTGGTACCACTCAGGGGACAGCAATGCAAAAGACCAGCTCATGGTCTTTTGGAAGTGTTATTGCAAATATTCAACTCTTTTTTTTTGGTTTGTGTTTTTTTTTTTTTGTGAAGCTATGGGAGTCCAGAAAAGAAAAAGAAGCAGCTTTTGTTCATGACTTTTATACAGACATTCTTCACTGGAAGTTGTCTTGTTTACCAAACCATGGTACATACCTTCTCTTTCATTCAAAGCACTTTTTTATTTGCCGCTGTTGTGTTATCAGGCAGTTGGAGAGGGAGATAAAGTGAGGCATCAGGCGAAACAGGTAAAGGGAGAAGGGGGAAGACATTAAAAGGAAATTTAGGAAGAAAACCAGAATGATTTTCTTGGTTGAATCTATTATACTAAAGCATAATCTTTCAAAGAAGCTGCATTGACAGAGTCATCATTAAACACCCTGGACAGAAAGCTAAAGGGAGTACTGTAGGGAATTGCCCAACCCCGGCAAAAGGGAGAAGTAAATTGCTTAATAAGCAATTCTTCATTTGTGTGAAGTAATGAAATAAATTCCTTATTAAATTTCACGCTAACCACTGAGCATTAACAGCAGTGGCTACGATAGCAGAAGTCATACATTTTTTCAGGTCAGACAGTTCTCCCTCTTTTTCAGAGAATTTAATTTTCCAGAACTATTTTGGGAGTTCAGGGGCCTTTATTTAGCAGTGTAAATTTTAGTGTCCAGACACAGAAGTGTATTTTGTAATAAGCTTGCTGAAGGCAAATTGCCGGTATTTAGTATCCATGAGACATATTGTCAGAAAGTTTAAGATTTTTAGAAATTTAAAGCCAGCTAAGCTCAGGTACTTGTTTAAGTAGTTTGCTAAATAAGACTGCATTTAAGACTGTTCCTTTTCTAGTGGAATTTGTACTCTTAAATCAGTTTGAAAGGTTTCTCAGTGAAGTGCTTAACTCGATAAGCAAATAGCTAAACAGCTAAATAAACTGTTACTGAGGGGGTTTTGTTTTCCTGTGGTTCTTGGAAAAGAAAGGTGATACAATCTGACCTCTAAACATGCTGTGAAGATTGGTAAACAATCCAGGGTATCTCCTGCAGAATGAGGAAAGCTCTTCAAACAGATACTGTCTCGTTGCAGCAATACTAGGTCTAGAATGAACAGTGGATTTGAGTTTTTCCACTATTTCACATAATTTTTACTGTCTCTTTGGTAGAAAATCATGTTTTCTTTATCTGACTTTTTGGTATTTGTGGGCTGCATTTGAGAAGGAGCTTTGAGCCTCACCTCAGGTATCCCACTGGAGAAGCAGAGTCCTGACCCTTCAGTTAATCACAGGGACTCCCTGCACAATGCTTGGAGCAACTTACATCCTTCAAAACAGGATCCAGAGTTGAGACACTTGTTGCTTTCCACTTGAGGCATTTCACTGAGGTTTTTCAAGTTCTACACGGTTGCCATTCATCTTTTCTAATGCATCATGCTAGGAGTCAGCCTCCTGGTGCCTTCAGATGAAACCTGGTTTAATTCTGAGATCTGTAATAATGCCCTAAAATATGCTGGCCAGACCATCCTATGCTGGTAGATTTGATGGCTTTCTTCAGGATTTGGTCCAGAGTAGTTCATCCGACAACTGTTGTTTACAGTCCATGAGAGACCAAACAGCATGTATTTGACTAGGACTGATGTGTCAGCTCAGCTCTGGACTTTGCCCTTCACCAGTCTTTCATTCTGCATGTTATATAAGTTTGTAGTCTAAATCACAGATCATCTATTTGGTGATTTAAAACGTCAACATTTTTCAAGGGAGCAGAGGGAGAGGGAGGCCCTTTTGGCAGTGGCTTGGCACGCTAACAGCACAACGACGCTGACACGTGAAGTATAGAAAAAAAACTTGGCATTGGCCATCTTTCCAGAGTATTCTCTGATTTCTTGTGAACTTTGGCACTGCTCTCCTTCATGTCTCTCTGATTCACATCTACTTTCGTCTGCGACTTCAGATTCTCCTCTGTGCTCGCAGTATCAGAGTGCTGCAATATGCTGTGAAGTTGCTCTGTGTCAGCGTGATGGTGGTGCCTTTCTTTGGCTTGAAAATTTTCATTGCTTTGTCCCAGGCTAATTCTGGATCTCCTTGCAGCATCTTGCTAAATGTCTTTTTGTCCCAGATCTGAATTATGTCTCGTGTTAGAGGTCCACCAAGCTTCTCAAAAGTAGCTCTTTACTTCACACCAGTCACAGATTATCTTTCCCCTTTCTTTTTGTACTCAAAACCATACTGCTATGGGTCTCAATTTCATGAGGCACCTTACTCTTCATTCTTTTGTATAACGTTTCACAGTTGGCTTCACCTGCCTTGCTTAACTGAAATATCCTACAAAATGCTTTTGAGCTGCCTGTTACCAGAAATCAAGACCAATTTCTGATTGCCTTCCTTTTTGATAGGATTCAGGGCCTGTAGGTAAGACATAGCTTAAGTCTTCTCCAAGACAATTCTACTAGTTTCTTTTCCTGGGTTCACTAAATGCGAAGAGCCAGGACTCTGGCAGAGATCTGCGTCTTTTGGTGTCTGAGCTGTACCTGCACAGCACTAGGACTGGTTTTGCAGCAGCCTAACAAAGATCTATTTCCCTACAAAAGTAATTTGCTTTTGCCCTCTCACTCTGCACATGGATGTGATGGGCAGTCCAGTGAGGACCAGAGAAAAGAAAGGAGGTGTGATGGCTCTAGAGGAATTGAACTGTGGAGAAGGTGTGGTTGGACTGATGTATTCTGGTTGGTAACATGGTGAGCTGTCCAACCCCTGGAAGACGTTGATGGAACTGGTAGATGTTTTCAGTGGGGCAGCGTATTTTATTAAGGAGGATCTCAAGGAGCAAACCTGGATTATTTTGACATTTCAGCACTGGCAAATAATATCAATCCACCTCCAATCATGCCTCCTTATTCTGTTTCTCCTGTGCTTCAGGTAGTTCTTTTCCCTTTTGTGGGTGGGAAAAGAAAGAGGAATACTAACCCAAAATGTAGTGTAAATGTAATGTTTTGGCAATTACTTGAGGTAGGATGCCTAGAAATATTGCCATTTCTGGATTTTCTGCCAGGTGTTTCTTTTGATCTCTGCCTTGCAACTAGGGACTCTCTTGGGAAGAAAGGTGTGGTGATCTTTAGATTGGTTTGTTTACTTGCTTTGAAAGTTGCTTTTAAGCTAGGTACTTAGCCTTCTGCTGTTACTCAAGAAACTGTCACTTAAATCAGGAATTTTTGCTGAATACATATTATCAAGATTGAGTCCGTCTGTACTTTGCATTTTCAGATAAAATAGAAGCATTTTAACCTGAAATTTTCACTAAAAAGTCTCTAATAAGGGATTTTAAGAACAAATGGGCATTTTTAAACCCTAAATATGTTTAAGAAAAAAATTATTTAAAGATGCCATCATGATATGGTGCTAAAACAGCTTTGCGGCACTTCTGCCTGCATACCCTCCTGCAAACGTGTGGATCTCTGTTTCATATGGAACCATAGCATCATTTATAAATTTTTTTACAAATAATATAATACAAATAAGCTTTACAAGCAGTAGATATGTATTATGTATTTTAAAAGGATAATTGAGTTAAAATTGTATAAACCAGCATGCCATGTGTGGTTTTCCTCAGTGACACGTTGAGAACACTTTGTGGCTTGGGATAAAGGCTGTTAGAAGGATTTCAGTGGGACCAAAGAGCCACTTTAGCTGCCAGACAGCTGTGCAGGAGCTCCTCCAGTCTTTGACTGGATTGTATAAACCTGGTCTGATCTGGTTAGCCTTTAGATATATGGACCCATCTATAAAATATTATAATTATTTATGTGGGCCCTGGGCCAACAGTGAGAAGCAGGAGTTAGCATGTTGAAATTGACAGATGTGAATATTAATGTGCAAGAACATGGATGTTTCTGTGTGTTTTTCATTGAAAACTGTGCTTGCCATATTCCCGGGAGACCTGTTGTTTTTGTTTGGTTTTGTTTTTTGTTTTTTTTTTTTTGTGGAATCCTGCGCAGGTTGTATCATTATTGTGAAAATCAGAGTCGGCTTTTGTAACCTCCTCCCTTCTTTATTAGGTTATCTGTTGCCTCAGTGATTCTCTCCTGAATAACCTCTAATTATCTGTACCAATGGGAGCAGAGCAATCCTATTTTGTCCCCTCAGGGCACCTCAGCATTTGTGAATGGTTAACTGATCTCAGATAACTTGCGGGAAGCCCAAGCCAATGACATTATTTTAACCTTTTACCTACATAACTTTTCCCATAACAGCTACAGTTCCCTCCACTCTATCTACCTTGCATGCCGAAGAAAAGGTTGAGGTGGGTTCCCAGGAAATATGTAAGACGTTATGTGCAAAGAACATACACTTGTTACCTGCAAAATACTATCTTCCCAACAGTTTTTGCTGCTTAAGAAACTGCAGAGATGACCACTTTAAGTAGTTTTGCAGTTTATGGATGGGTACATGTTGCTCCAAGACGCAGTGTCACAACAGGGTTGGCAAAGACAGCCTGAAAGAGAGTATGTATGGGCCCAAATTGCTACAGCAGTCTGATGAAATGCTGTGGAAAAAGTGGTGTTGCAAGTCAGGCAGAGGTGAGCTGCAGGCATGGCGCTGGGAGTGCGGAAGGGACGAGTCCAGGCCCCAGGAAACTATCTGCTGGAGACTCAGAAGGCATAAAGGTCACAAAGGCTGCCTCAAGTGTGGGAAGCCATGCCCTGTCCCTCTTGCCCATGGTGCTGGTGACCCCAAGAAAGGAGCCCGGCTCAGCCTAGTTGTGCGGATTTAATGTGATCTGCGAGGTCAGGGTGCACCTTAGTTGTCTTTTGCTGGTCAGTGTGTTTAAAATGTGTCTTGCGTCCACACAAAGCTTCATGGACCTGACCTCCTCTGCTCACAGAAACTGAATAGGGGCTGATGGATGGTCGTGGGAAGGGCACCTGGAATATCTTGGCTGCTGCACACATAGGCCATGGGGATGTGGCCACAGGGTTTGCAGGGATGTTTCCCAGGCGGTCTGCCTGCGCAGCTTCGTGCAGGTGCGGCTCTTGGGCACGTAGCCCAAGCCTGTGTTTTGGTGGAGCACCGTGCCACCAAGGTGTGCTTGGACAGGTGTAAGGCATGAAGAAGTAGAGGGCCACCAGATGGCACTCAGGAATCTGCAGTGGGATTCCTGTGGCAATGGCACCAGTAGTGTCGGTGCAAAAATAACATTAAAATCTGTCATTTTTTTTGCCACCCTGGAAACCAAGAGAAGATGATGTGCTACTCAGGCTAAGGCAGCTGCCTATAGACTGCAGTTGTGCTAATAACATTTTTATGGGTCGGTAAGAATGGGAAAAAAATTGGAGAAATGGAAGTAATTTTGGCTTTTTTGCTGAAACAGAGATCCCACAAATCTGCACTGGCTTGAATAAAACACTCATTTTTGCTCTCAGTCTATCTTAAAATTAAATTTAGTTTGAAAGAGTAGTTTGAAATGACAAGCTGAACTCTTGTATTGAAAATGTCAAAAGAAAAAAAGAAAATGTAGTGATGAGTAAATGGTGGAGGCCTGAAACTGTTGAAATTGATGCAAATTTATGACTAGTTTTACTGAGCTGCAGGAAAAGCCACAATGACCTATAGACCATGAGTTTGAAATCTCTCTGTACCGAGCCAGGAATTAAAATAGTAATTGTTCAGATGAAATTATTTTCAGCATGAAGACTGTTGCCTTTAAGGGATACTGCCATTCTGCTTATCCATCTCGATTTCCATGCATTTTTCTCCTTTCTTTCCACTTAGCCTGAGGACCAGTAAGACAGTTGAGTAAAACAGATACTTAAAAACAAAATAGGAAGGAAATGTCTCTTTATGTAAAGCAGTCAAGTGAAATGTTCTGCCATAGGTGGCTGAATTGTTGTTATTAATTACTGTAGCACCTAGAAGGTTGCTCTTGGACCAGGTGCTGATATGTTCTGAGCAAACAAATATTCCCACCCCAAAAAGCTCAGTCTGGGTCAAAGGCTAAAGGTGTTTTGGTGGGGTAGAAGGAAACTGAGACGCTGTAGTACAGCTTAATAGATGGTAGTCCCAGCAGACCTTTTCTAAAGGTCTTTCTGAAGGCTTTCTTAGTGTAGCAGTGCATTAGGAAAGTACTAAGGTGGAAGGAAGGAGGAAAATATGGAAGCATGTCAGAAAGGCAGTAACTAAGTGTGGATGTCAGTAGTTGGGAGAGCCTAAAAGGTCTGCATTGGGAGGTTGGGAAGGGAGAATGGCAGCTTTAGGAGCAGGGTGAGAGGAGGGGAGCCAGTGTGAGCTACATCTGTCTCTCAGATGGGATGGGGTCACCAGTGCAAGTGAGGAGTTAGAGAAGAGAGGAGTGTAACAGGGAGCAAAGGCTTTTAAGGATGTAGGGGAGCAGCTGGTCCTGTTTAACCAAACAGCATGGAGGTGCTGGGATTAAGCCCAGGAGCATGATATTCAGCTGATATACTGGGCCCCAGCACAGAAGGAGCAGGTGGGGTTTGAGGCTCCTCTCAGGATTGCCTACTTGCCCAAGGAAGGGCCCTGCAGAAGAACTATGTTTGTAGCTGGTGGTTCCCCTCTGGATTATTTCGAGGGAAGTACTGATGCTTGCTCTGAAAGGATGCTGAGAAATTTTGTCCAGGGATATGAATGCTCTTTTTCCTCTCTTGCTTGTGGAATAAGATCTGACTGATGGATTTTAGTTTTTTATTGGGGGGGGGGGGTGTGGGTGTGTGTTAGGATTCTTTTGTTTTGTTTTGTTGTTGAGCACTGTTGGCATTTGTTGTCCTAGGCTGGAAGCAAGATCAACCCTTGTGAAGATGAGAAATTCCTGATCTGGTGACATGGGAGAATGAAAGGAGAATTGTGGGGAAATGAATATGATTACATTTTCTTGGATTAAAACAGCAAGATCTTGTGCAAAGAGGACTGGTGGAAAGGCATAATGTTAGAGGCAGGGGCCAAACTGGGTGATGGTGTCTCTGGAAGAGCAGAGAACACTGTTGTGATGGGAAAGACCATCCTTGCTACAAGATTTCTCTCAGAGGTTGTAGCATCAGTCCAGGTGATGTGTTGATGAACTAGTAGGACTGGTTAGATAGACAGAAGTTGAAATAAAAGGGAAGGGAAAAGGAATCAAAAGCCGAAGAGAATACAGAACAGTGAGAAATAGCACCATGCTAATGGATAAGAGTAGGTGAAGCCAAGAAGAAAGAGCCAAAGTGTAATCATTGCTTGCAAACCAGATCTCACAGGAAGGAGTGTCTCAGGAAAAAGCTTAGGGAGCTGGTGGCCAAAGAGCACCTATACATTTGATGAGGAATTGGAGAGGAACTGTTTGCAAAGGACATCTTAATTCAACACCCTTCTTTTGAATGGAAGAAAAAAAAGCTGTGAATTGAATGAAGTTGTGATGATGATAAAACGTACAGCTGAGGGGATGGGGTGATTCCTCGAGCAGAAAATGGAATTGCTGTGGGTGATTGCAACAAATTGAGAAGACAGAGGAAGAAAAGTCTTGAATCAGAAGGCTGGTGGCAAAGAGCTAGGTGAAGTTCAGGTAATAACACATCAGAGAAGAGATTGTACAAGGCTACATGAGGATGATGGAGATAGTGGGGATTGCAAGCAGCAGCAATACAGCAGAGACTACCCACCTCCTTAAGTCCGTTCTCCCTTTCTTGGGTTTGATCCAAGATGAGAAGTGTGAGAAAAATTAGATACTATACTGGATTTTCGTGTCAGGGTGTATTTGTCTTTGTAAGTCTAGCTGCAGTGCTTGAAGGCAGAAGCCTTGAGAGTGATTAAGATCCCTTTCTTGACTCATTTTCAAATGCAGTGATCATCTTTCAGCCAAAGTGGGTTGGGTTTTGGCATAATTTGGGATCACTTCGGACTTTATCTGCAAGCAAAACAATGTCTGGTTTCTGTTTTGAGCTCATGGTCCATAGTGTAGTTTTACTCACTCTTAAGTTTTTCCTGCGCACTTGTCGCTCTTAAGCATAACAGATATTTTCCTTTTGTCTCTCTGAAACCATTCTCCTATGACTGTTCGGGGAATAAAATAAATGTGTAGATGCCACCTGTAAGACAAAATATACCTGTGGTGACATGTAAGAAAGCCCTAGTGTTGAGGACACATACACTGACATGTTACACTCAGCTTTATTTGGAACTAAAGTAAACAAATAGACTTATGCAGTGAATTAGAATTAGTTTTGCAAGAATACCCATATAAGCATTCCATAAACCAACTTAACAATGAAAACAGATGCAGAGAATGATAACAACCTAGCACTCCCTTCCCTTTCTCTTTCCCAACCTCTCTTGAGATGAAATCTGATTTAATAAAATAGTATCTGCTAATACATAACAGCTCAACAACTGAATTCCTTTGTGTGAATACTCTGCTATTGGTGCATGTTGTGGTGCCAGCCTAACTATTCTTAAACAGTTTTAGTAATATTGGCACAGGAGAGTTGTACAGATTTATCAAATGAAACTGATCTGAAAGCTATTTTAGTCTGATGAATTTGATTTCTTTGTGCAGACAAAATTTCAGGTTTCATGCAGCGATATGTCTGTCTGCACCATACTGTGTCAAAATTCTTTGAGAGTGATGAATACAAATGCATGTTAGCATATTAATGTCACACCCAAACAACTACAAAGCCAATCAATAAATTGGGAAAGGTGATCCCTTTTGAAGACTGGAGTAAATACATAGTGTTTCTGGAGACTCTGATACCAGTTTATCAGACTACCTCACCGCTATTAGGTAGTACCAGCACAGTGGTCTGCAAAGGAGAACTTGGTTATTACTCAATTTTAGAGAAGGGGAAAACTGATTCTGAGTGTCTTAGTCAGGAGTCCTGAGGTAACACTAGGGCTCAAGGTCATACCCACATTTCTGCCTCTTTATAGTATGTTAAACTATTTGATAGTACAAGGAACTGAGCTAGCTAAATCTGCAATTAGGTGCAAGCAAATTTGACAGTTGCCCAAGGGTAGGCAGATGTGGGTGGAAAAATGATGTCCTGAAGACGGAGTTGGGGGACACACACACCAGGCAGACAGACCCTCCAAATCTCAGGTTATTCCAGCTGTGAGGTGGGGGCATTGATGGGGTGCAAGTTCATTGTTTTACCCTTCTCTCTTCTCCCCAGGTCAGCAGCACCATATATACATATTCTGCAGGTGATGAGGAAGGGAACAAGAATAGGCTAAATACTGTGGATGCGTAAAGATGCAAAGAGCTGAGCTAGACTGTGGCGTCCTGTCACTGGGATCAGGGAACTCACTTAGCTTTAGTACCATGAGCCTCTCTGAGGCAGCAGTGTCTGTCAGGGCCCTTCTGCCACTGCTGTAGAGTTGAATTTTGACCCCTCCAAAGGGGAGAGCAAGATGTGCCATTCTGCTTTATCCTCAGAGCAAGCACAATTCAGCTTTGCCTAGACTGCTGAGAAATGCTGAGCACTCGGGATCAATCATGTGCGATTGGTACAACAGGGCCGCCAGAGCAAAGTCAAATCTCTGGCTATACGTAAGAAGGAAACAGAAACCCTTGGACCTGCAATACTGGACTTCAGTACTGTACTTAGGAGTAATAGTTAGACTACAAACTTAAGCAGGCAGAAAATCTATGACTCGGACAACCTTAGTTAGCGGAGCTCAGAGAAAATAAACCACGCTTCAAGGCATTGCCTTTGGGAACATTTGTAATGGCTTATTCTGCATGTTTCAAAAGACAGGCAAGGCATTTAAATGGGATATTTGTTTTCTGAGGATATTCAAGATCAAAAAGAAGCCATGAAGCCGTAAAATAACTTCATAAACAAAATATTCCTAGCAGGTATGCAACATAATATAAAAGCATATCATCTTGTGTAACATAAAAGTTGTTAATGACTGGTCATCTTTTCCCCCTGTACTCGATGCTGGTGAGGCCACACCTCGAATATTGTGTTTAGTTTTGGGCCCCTCACCACAAGAAAGACATTGAGTTGCTGGAGCGCATCCAAAGAAGGGCAACAAAGCTGGTGAAGGGTCTAGAGCACAAATCTTATGAGGAGCGGCTGAGGGAACTGGCGCTGTTTAGTCTGGAGAAGAGGAGGCTGAGGGGAGACCTTATCACCACCTACAACTACCTGAAAGGAGGTAGTAGTGAGGTGGGTGTTGGTCTCTTCTCCCAAGTAACGAGTGATAGGACGAGAGGAAATGGCTTCAAGCTGCACCAGGGGAGAGGGTTAGGTTGGATATTAGGAAATATTACTTTACTGAAAGGGTTGTCAGGGATTGGAACAGGCTGCCCAGGGAAGTGGTTGAGTCACCACCCATGGAAGTATTCAGAAGATGTTTGGATGTGGTGCTTAGGGACATGGTTTAGTGGTGAACTAGCAGTGTTAGGTTTATGGTTGGACTGGATGATCTTAAAGATCTTTTCCAACCTATATGATTCTGTGTATTCTGTGTATCTTCAGAAATTTAGCATTCTTCTTGCAACAGAAAGAATCCCTTTCAACACAAGCAGATCTCAGGACAATGTAAACAGGTTTCATGACTGCAGTAGGTCAGGAATAGGGTCCCCTACTTACTCCAAGTGTGTTATAATAACATGCACAAGATGTGAAAGTTCAAGGCTTTGGAAGTGGTCCATGCCTCATTTTATCTACCATTAGTTGATCAATGCCATCCATTGATAAATCTGTGCCACCCTAATCCAGAGTGGATCAGGAGAGCCAGGTATCCCATGCTAGCTGAGCTCTGCTAGACTACAGAGTAGTGTGGCCACCCCACCCTTTTCACTGCCTGTCCTGATGGCAGAAGAATTTGAAAAATTTACATGATGGATTTGATGACCTGAATGAAGTATCATATAGGATGTGATGCATAAAATCAATGGATTCTGATGATTCTGTAACAAGAGAGAGTGGCTTATAGATAAAACATATGGCCAAATGAGAAGCATGCTGGAGGGGTTCCATCACGAAATCTCCTCAAAGCCTGTAAGATGTTCTCCATGAGATCAGGGCTGGCTGTAGGTGAGAGTACCCTGCCTGGGCAGCAGGGGAAGGTGCACTGAGGCTTCAGGTCATGGAGGCATAACTTGTTCCTTGTTCAACTCTGTAAGCCTCTTTCAGAGCTACGGGAGCTGTCTTGTCCTTTCTGCAGACTCTCTTCCTACTGATGGCTGAAGGGGCAAGGTGAGATCAAGCAGCTGACAGCTGTAAACAGCTTCTGTGAGCCAAGGTAGGTAGACTTTGACTCCCATGGCTTGCTAAGGAGATGCTCAGTAGCTGTGAATTAACTATGTTTGGGGTTGTAATGAACTCTCTTCAGTTCTCAAAGGCATGAGGGGCTGCGTTACCGCTCCAGTATTTCTGTAGTAGCCGCAAGTGATCCTAGAGAAGGCTGGGTAAAACTGTAATTATGAAATTGCCTATAGATTGCTAAGTACAGACATAGCACAGACAAAAGGCTTCAAAGCAATGCCTAAATGTCTCTCAGTCATGCTTAACCTTCAGTGACTAAAATCCCTGCCACGTTCCCTGCAATACATGTGTATGACAATTTTCATGCTCTCCCAAGCTTGGAACAAAAATAACTCAGAAGCAAAGGGTCTCTATGTGTTAATTTGAAATTATTTTCTCTACACCTGTTGGCCTAAAACCTGTATTTCAATCATGTAAATTACACCACTAAATATTTTAATGAAGTTAATTTTCTAGAACAATTGGCTGTTAGAACACTACTGGGGAGGAAAAAGTGGCTTACTTGAAATTCAGAGTTAAGATCCAGTTTAAATTGTTGGTGGTTCTGTGGGTGGGAGAAAAGGAGGGAGGGCAAGACTGGGTGTGAGACAGGCTTAATCAGATTTGGATTCAAATCAGATAGCAGTGTTGGAGCCCTTGTGGCAGTGCCTTGTGTCAGTGATCACAGCTTTCCACAGTGATATTGGGAAGGCATGCACACCAGTTCAGTGTGGCTCAAGCAGTGCCAGTAATAGCAGAGCACAGATCAGCTGAGGACATGCAACTGCCTTTCCATTCACTCGCTAGAGCAGCTGACACGGAGTTCGTGGTGTCCATGCACTCTGATGCCAGTATAAAAAGAGGAGGGTACAGTACCTGAGCTAGCCCAAAGCCTGCCACTGCAGTGTTAACTTGTCACAACTTCTTCCAGAAATGTGACATAGCAAATCTTAGGCTGCCGCCATCTGATGCAAGGTAATTTTGATTCAATAGCAGGAGTTGTGAAACTAGATTTACTGTTGTGAAACCACAACAATATCTATATAGTCTAATACCTAGGGTGGTGACAAGCTGGTGTTATGAAAACCTTTTGAATAGTTTGTATAGAAACAGAGACGGGATCAATGCAGAGCAAGTGTTCTTGCAGCTGCTAAGGCTGCTTCTCCACTGCATCCAGTCCTTGCTGGGCACAACGGGTGGATGGCCAGCTACATGCAGGCCTGGGTAAGGACAGAGGGCACTTCTTGGGTGTACCAGGTGAAGCAAAGCTGGCCAGATACCCTACTTCAGGGAGTGTTTCATGGGTGTGCAGGCTCTGCTTTTTAATTGCCTGTGATTTCCAGGATTAGACCCTGGACTGTGTTCTTGCTGCCTTCAGTGAGAGCATGACTGCAATAATTCACCAGCAACAGTGGCCCTGGAGAGCTCCCTGTATTATGGCCACAAAAGCAGTACAGTTCTATACGTCATCTGCATTTTAAATACATATCTGTGCTGTACTGACTCTACAGAAACCAAGGTGTCAGGTAAGGGTGTATGATGTATGAAATGCAACTGCAGACGAAGGCAGTGCCTGCAGTGCAGGCAGACAGAGGAAAAAGCAGGTAGAGCCTCTTTGTAACACTGAACTTACTTTGTCTTTAGGAGCCAGGAGGTTTGAAGTGGATATAATATATACAATATATAATACTGGCAGAGAATTTATTTTAAAGGACAGTCATCTCTGTGACCTGTATTATGTGAATGAAGCATAGCTCACTCAAACTGCAAATCAGCAATATAATTTTGAATTAAATATTGAGCGGCCAGTTGAAAACAATGTCCAAAAGCGTGTAAGAGGTGCAGAGCATGTGTGGTGTGTGGGGTGCACTTGTATGCATGGGCATGCCTGTGCTGGGGATGAAGAGTGGAACAAGGAGCAGGGAGGGACAGGCTTGATTGGATGCGAATAATGGGCTTGATTTCCAAGCTTTTCATCATGAAGCCCCTTCCAGACTGAAAACTTTCCCGTTCTTCCTGTCTAAAAGCAGATTTCATGGCAAAACAATTCCAAGACTTTGGCTGTCATCCAAACATACTTGGAGCTGTAGTATTTTAGCTGATCGGCAGGCTCCTTTAATTTTTCTGTCATGCAGCCAAAATCTTGCTGTATAAAGATAATCCCCAGTTCGGCTTTACCATCTGAGATGACTTTTCCTTAGGAAGGAGTGCTGTAGGAAAAAAAGCGCTTGACCTTAGTGAATCTGGGATTTCTGTAGACTGCTAATAGATATGACAGAAACATCAGTCTGATTTTTTAATATCTCTCTCTCTCTCTCTCTGATATCAGATATATATCTGATATATATATATCAGAGATATATGTGTGTATGTGTATATATATGACTCCTAACAGACTGATAATAAGTTCTGCCCAAAAATAAAGGTGACTGATATTTACATAAATTTCTGTAGGCAGCAGATAGCAAGACTCTTCCTTGTAAAGGCCTAAGTAATTTTTAAATATTCTTGTTTATTAAACCAGAGGTTATTACACACCTTCATTATAAGCAATAATAATGTGGGCTTGTGGGAAGAAAATCCATGTGATGGCAAGCCCTGTGAAATGAAGTTGCAAACTGTGCTGTAGCTACTTCATTTTTTGGTCTAGTCTGCATGTGTCTTGAATAGTTTTCTGTTTAAGGGCAAGATCCAAAAACCCTTATTTATAAAAAGTAACCTGACTGCAGGCATCAGGATTGCTCCCTGTAAACTATACTGTCTGCAAAAGCAGGATGCACATACCCTGAAATTACAGCAGATTAGTTGGATGGTGATGTATTAGCAAACACATTTTGAATTTATTTGGGTCTTCTCAATTTGTTTTTGGATTCTTTGAGTTCAGCTCCTTTGTTCTTCATCATTAAAAGCTGGGGAGAAGACAGTGTGGTGAGCACAGCCTTGCAGGGCTGAGTACGGGGGGATATGCCTATACCCTGTACGAGCTTAGACCAGAAGAGTTGCTTCTGCTACTACACCTTGATGGTGCTCGGCAGATGTTACATGTTTGCAGTGAAAACAGAAAATTCCCAATCTTTTTTTTTTTTTTTTTTTTTGGATGGGTGTTGACGGAAGGGGAGCTCATGTCACTAAAACAAACAATAGTATAAAAGGATTTGAAATTACTTTATGCATTACCTTTTCTGGATGCAGATTTTGCCTCATCCTCTAACTGCACTGCTCAGAATCTCAGTTAGCTTTTCCATCTGTTGAACAGTTGCAGTGGTCTGGATTACAGCCATCTACATTAGCTTGTGTTGATGACTACTTTATTGTGTAAGTTCCTATACAGTGTCTGTCCTTTTCAATGACTGGCTGTGGGGAGACTCTTTTGCCTTCAACAGGTGGCATTATTTTCTGCAAAGCAGTAAAGTTGAAAGGTGTCCCTGTCCAAAATTTCTCTGGGCTAACTTTATTATAATCATAGGATTGTTGTATGCTTGCACTAATGTCTCCTGATGGATTGTACGAAAAAGACCTTTTCAGTGATGTTCAGAAGATAACAGCTTTTTTTTTGCCCCCTCTCTCTTCTCTTTGTTTTCCACCCGGCCATAATTTTGTCACATTCAAAAGCGAGTCGCTGGCTTTCCTATGACAGCAACATTCCCACAGCACACACCTAACTGGGTGAAATCTCTGCATTTACTTACACAGTAACCAGTGTAGTTCCTTTGCAGATTTTTGTAAACAGAGAATGTCAAGCATGTGAGGAACTGCCAACAGTTGCTTTGTAGTTACCTGGGGGAACTTTTACGATCTGCTGAAGGATACAGATTTTCAGTTCATGATCATCTCTTTATTCATTAGGCAGTTGGTCTGTTTTTTAAAAAAATATTTCTGTTCAAGCTGAACATAACTCCTATTCTGCTTGTGAGAAAACCAGCTCAGGAAGCAGTACTCTGTGTATAAACTAAGTTTACATTTACTTACTTTTACTTCACATCCTGTGGGGCCACATTTGGCTTCCTTCCCTCTTTCCTGCCCACCCTCCCCCCATATTTTTCAGGTAAATCTCAAATTGACACTTTTTTTTCCCCAGGATTCTCTTGTTCCTGTGATAATCTCTGCTGTTCTTCCTGTGTGCAGCCTAATAACGTCTCAAGCCTGTTCCAGCGGTGGGACAACTGTCCATGGAAAGCCACATAAAGGTCTGGAGAACCTCTTATCACACAAGTGGTTCCCAAGTTTTTACCCAAACCTTGCATGTAGGAGTCCTTTTACTACTGGTTTTACCTGAGATTTACAAGGTCTCCACTACAACTTCATATAGCACTGTGTCATTTTTAGTGGGTCATTAAAGTGATGCTGCTTATTTAACTCTGCCTCCTTCTGTAGTTTACTCTTCCTGAAACTCCAGAAGGTCTTCACACTGACCAAGAAGTTTTTCCATAGTGGATTAGTGTAGGATGAAGGCTTTACCCTGGAAAGAGACTAAATTTGAACAAGTTTCCAATATATCTCAGGGTGTTCAAATGAGCTTAAATTCACTTTAAAAAAAAAAAAAATCAGCACAAGTGACACCCCCCACCTCCAAGTTTACCAGAAAAATTAATCTATGAAAGGACAAAAAAATAAATGTCACCACTGGACCGCCATCTGGAACTCCAGATTTCTGTTCATCAGTTTGAAGGGAAAATAATTCCTGGAGCTCAGTGCTGTTATCCTGGGGTTTTGCTGGCACAAGGGGGAATCCAGGTCTGAACTCCAAAATTTGGATCTCATCACTCTATTGTTGTTAACTCCAGAGAGTTTTTCTGGCTTTATGCCAATGTATCTGACAGTTCCTAACACTAGTTCTTATTTTTACAACTTGAAGGAGCCCCTGATCGTCTCATCCCTGGCAGTGTACAAACAGAAAGCAGAAAAGAGAGTCCCTCCCCTCCTCAGATACACTCTGACCTAATTTGGGCTAATCCTGGGAAGGGCAAGTGCCATCGAAAGCTGCTGGGGAGCTTCGAGAGGAAGTGGACACAGAAGAGCTTTGTGTGACAGTCTGATGCAAGTCAAAGCTTAGTCACGTATTAGCTCAGCGTTGATGACATTAGCCACTCTACGTTCAGCCTCCGCTTCATTCCTTCAAATATTTTATTGTTTTGGAGGTTTTTTTTGATGGAGAAAGATTGGATAAAACATCAGCTTCAACACATAGTTCTGCTTAAAGTAAGCAAAAATCCCCAGAGCGCAAAATCCTGTCCTACCAGTAGTTTTTGCCTGAGTATAGATATTGTCGACCTTTTCCTTCACAATTAGAAGAGAGAATTTTTTTTGCTTCCTTCTGTTACGATCACCGTACAGAGGTGAATGAGCACATTTTGTGCTCTGGCTCCAGTTATACCATGGCAATCCTGAAAGGTTGCGGAGGACACAAAGGTCTGAGTGTTGTTTTAGAAATGAGAGGTCTCAATGCTGATGTATTAGTAAGTAGGGAAAGCCCAAGGGTTAAGTTCATGACTTTGCCATGCACTTGAATGTGAGACCTGCTAGCTTTGATGCTGAGTAAACAGTGTGATTCAAGTTGTGATGTCCCTACATCATTTCTAAGGATGTCTGCAAGAAAAGAAATTCAGGAGTTTGTTGAGCTGTGAGCAACAAGAGAGTAAAAAAGTTGGAAAATTGTTTTATCACTTCTTGTGTTCTTTAAGAAAAATACTTGATATTGGGAAACGAGTAAAAGAGAACATACAGAGAATGGGTGGTCGTTTCTTTTCTTTTTTTTTTTTTAGCTGGTACTCAAGAAGTGACTTGAGCACTAAAGGGAGTTATGAAAATATCAGCTGCAGCAGTCCATCCTGAGTAAAGCAGCACAGCCAAGTCTGAGGAAGGAGTGTTTTCCCAGGGCACTTAGCAGTGTGGGCATGGCAAGACTCCTTATTTTTCTGGGTGAAATAAACCGTGCCAGCTCTTTTGAGTGTTGTGTTGACACCAGGGACCCTTGCCAAACTGTGTTGATATGGAATTGTATCTTTTGCCACCTTTCCCTGAATTACATCAGGGAAGTTTTGCAACATAGATCTGATCTGTTTAATTTGAAATAGAAGAAAAGATTCTTGGTTTTTCAGGCTTATTCTCTAATAAGTAGGCATCGGAGTAACAGAGAACAAACATATACTTTTATATTGCTACTTTTCATTGAAGTCGTAGTAGCAGGCATAGAGGCAGAAACATTTCTGGGTTTTGCTCATATTCTTGGTATTAATTTTGCTGTGTGGGCAAATCAGTGCATTTCTCTTTGCCCTCCTTTCTCAATCTGTGAAATAGAGATAACACTGCTCTGAGATTTGAGATGGCTGGGCAGTGCCATTGCAGGCTAAATCCCAGGGCAGTTTGAGAAACCTAAAGAGTCAGCATCACTGTGACTTAGTTGGGAACAGTCCCGGTTTGGTCTGGGTATGTGTCAGCAGAAAAATTGACCTCAGGAGGGTAACTCTGAAACTGTGACTTTTCTACTAGTGATGATAATGCAGTGAAATATGAGGGACAATCTGCATTGTTAAAGGAGACATGCTTTTTATGTAATCAAAGATGTAAATCTCTTGTGGTTGGTTCTATGGTAGCTGTAGATCTGGAAGGAAATTAGGAAATGTGGTTGTGAAAGAGAAAAGGATGTTGACCAGAGCACTAGGAGACAATTGCCCTCTTTTCTACAGGAAAACAAGAAATTGCTGTTTTCTTTAATGATTGGAAATAAGATATATTCAACTTCAAAGGGAGTTCTTGAAAGACTGGCTCAGTTATATCAACCTCCCTCTCCTCAGTCACACTCCAGTTTGCCCTCTGGGCAGCCCTGTAAAGTTGTCCGGGGTTTGTTTATAGCCCCACCAGCTCCCATCTAAGACTCAGAGGAGATGCTGGAAAGATAGCTGTACCTGCAGGCAGTACCTGCACTGTGGGAAATTTTCTTTCTGCCAGAGTGGAAGCTTTTAAGCTCCCATACCATTGGTCTCATTCCTCTGTGCTCTGACGGGAACAGAGTGTATCTGAATGACTCCACTTTGCATTATATGCAGATAGTGTGGCTTCTCAAAACTACCCTGGCAGCAAAACCAGATCAGACAATATCTCTGCAGAAGAGATTTAATATTCTGTAGGGCTTTGGTCTAACATGAAATGTTACCTGAAAAGTAAAAACCCAGAGAGTATTTAATGGAGAGACAGGAGAACGGTGTCCTCACAAGTACTTGTTTCTTGTCCTCCATTGCCCATGCAAGTCCTGCAGGGACTCTGTGCCAGAGCTTTTGCTGCGTAGCCACTGGCTGATGTAGCTGGTATACTCTCAGTTTCCTTCTGAATGGTGCTTGGTGTAGGAAGGGGTCATCAGAGAACCGATGCATGCAAGGAGTGAAATTATGGCTGAAAAGAGTCTCCTTTCAGTTTTACGTCATTAGGATTTGCAGGCTCCCATTGACCACACTTGGTTGGCTGCACAGCCCCCAGGAAGTTTCTTAACATACCAGAAACTTGTGCTGTCACAGATGGGTCAGGACTTCCTCTTCTCTCTTACTGCATCTCATGTGTAAGAGGCTGATGATTCATTGCATTGTATAGTGGAAGCAGGTGGCTTCTCCTGGCAGCTGCTGCTGCACATCTGTCTCGAGGTGTTAGTCCCAGAGTTACTCCTGGGTTCTACCTCTGTGCATATCAGAGCTTGCCTTGATGCAGGACGGTATGGACCAGAGCCTGTCCTTATATGTCTCTGAAAAGGGTGGAGGGGGAGGTGTAACCTCCCAGAATGTAGGGCTCCGACTTTGTAAGCCATAGCACAAAGGAGAGCTGGGCTTAGGGAGCATGCTGGAAGGAGTGTCAGCTAGTGCTCGTGTTGTGGATTCTCCCCACAATGTCCTCAGGGCTTTGACTGGGGTGTGCTCAGTCCCTGCAAAGAGGAGGCCAGAGCTGCTGCTGCTGAAGTGCGTCACATTGATGTCTTTGCTCCCAGAAGTTTGTTGTTCAAATTCTGATCTGAAGTGGGAAGGGAATTAGGTATCTTTTTCTCGGGTGTTTATTCTTCCCTCTGTATGTCCGGACTGCTGCTTAGAGCAGGGGACAAAAGGGTTTATAGCCTAGGTTTGTGCAAGGGCCATGTACTGCCCCACATCCCAAATTCCTGACTTCTGCATCGAGTGTTATTTCTGTTCCTGTTTCAAAACTGCAACAAATACTTTAAAATACACAGTCTGTGCACTTATTTTTCAGGTGTGTCCAAACTTTTCTGACCTTACTGCAGTGCATAGGTGTCTTTTGCTTCTTACTCTGTCCTTCTCTGATGGCATTGAAAGCTTTCTCCCTTCCTCCCGCACTCATGTGTAAATTAGCCGAGTTTATCTGAGTGCTTGAAGCCTAGTCAGGGCAGTTTGGTCTCAGGATTGCTGTAGCAAAACTTAATCCAGTCAGGCCTCAGACCCCCGCCTTGCACCACAAGAGCTCTCTGAAGCAAAAGGAGCTCATCCTTAAAGGCAGCTGTAGTATTAGGATATCTTTGTACTGCAAAGTACAGCTCAGGGCTCCTTGTTTCTTTGACACATCCTTGAACAAACATGCCAGTGCATGTACAAACCTGAACAAATACTATTTTTCTTGGACTTTCACAGGGAGCATGGATGAATGAGTGGCTTAAGCCCTCGCTGTATCAGACTGCTCCGGTGTGAAGTGCATACCAGCAGCATGGCTGTAAAGTGGCAAAGCTACGAAACACCACTACAGAGAGAGGTGGTGAATTCAGAACTTGGCTGCTCCAACTTTTCTGAAGAGGTGTCAGCCCTATAAACAAACCTTTCGGCGCTGAGTTCCTATCTGCAGCCAGGAAAGGGGGGGAATAGCCCGCCTGGAAACAAATTAACTCTAAACACTTTTCCCCTTCCCAGCTTATTAATATAAAAAATTCTTTAACTGACCCCAAAGTAGATTTTTTACCCAGAAGAGAGGGCAAGTGCCAAGGGTTCAGTAGACTTTTACCACTCTTACTGAATTTATGTGGAAGATGGTCTGGTTTTGACGGCTGTGATCAGTAGTGCAGAAACGTGAGAGAGCTGTCTTTGGACATGGTGGGATTAGAGTTGGGGGCTAAATCTCTGATGAAGTTCCTATCACTAAGTGCACCTGTGTTAAGGAGAAAGGAAGCAAGAGGTACATAATTACCAGACAGTTACAGTTAAAAATGGAAAATAATTTCCAACCCATCATCTTTAAATTACTTTGTAAGCCTTGCAGGTTGCCAACTCGGCTGTCTGTAAACACCGTGCTTGTGTGGTGTGGATATTAGTGGGTAACCATACAAATGAAGCATTAGCAATCCATACTGAATAAACTGTTAAAGCTAATCCAGGGGAGCAGGAGCTACTTAAATACCTTCTTTCAACATATTACTGTAGCTAACATTTTGTTTGGGTAGTCATGGAGTTTTTCCTGCTAGCTGGGCTAGTCAGGAGGTAAGAGATGCACTGCTGTGTACAGAGTGATGTAAAAGGGTAGATCAGAGTTGCGGTTGCTACCTATGGAGACGAAGGGCTCGCTTGGAGATGTAGTTACGGCTGTCTTCACTCTCGAGCTCTCCTCTCCTGTTGTGCTCTAGCCAATTGTGTGTAATGGACTACGCCACACCTCTTAAAGCATTGCTCCCCTATCTCCTTGAGGGTATTCCCTCTAGATTTTTATGGTTTTGCAGTGCTGTCTCACCCAGGGGATAGTGATCAAGTGCCCTGCCACTGTTAAAATACCGCAAGTGGCTGAAAAACGACATTGCTTTTTCTCTTGTTCATCTCACCCAAGCCCTGAGAGCTCTTCTTCCTGTGTGCTTGAGATTTTTGGTTTGTTTTGTTTAAAGTGATAAAGTCTTCATAATAAAATCCAGGCTTGCTTTTTAACCTGTTAGGACCTACCATAGAAAGAAGGTCCCAAATAATTGTGAAGATTGTTGATGGTTTGCTAAAACATAATACTGTCAGAACAGCCCTTCGTATCAGTCAGAAGGCATCTGGGGCCACCTGTCTTCAGGTCTAACCTAGCAGTATAGTACCCACTCCTGTCCCACTGGGGGTTTATTACTGATGCTTGTAAAGTGCTTTGATGGTAAAAGATTCTAGGTGTTTGAGATACAGGTATAAATATTATACTCAAAAGTCATCAATCACTTATCTGTAGATGCTTTGTACTAGTTACTTCCTAATGAAAACAGAAGCGCATTTCCTGGAAAATGGTAGTATAACTGGTAGGGGAGTAGAAAAGGAATGAGGAATCTTGCCAGCAAACCTCATGAGTCCAGGGATTGTTGAGCCTTGCATTGTATATGGAAGTTGATGCTGGGTTTGGATGCGCTGATTGAATGTAACCTTCCACAAACAGATGTGAGGAACATAAGGGAGCAAAATATAAATATTCAGATGAGCTAATGTTACAGCATTTCCAACAAAATAACACTGAGACACTTGGTCTTTCAACAGGTGATCTGTGCAAGCAGCACAGCATGTCTGTACATGTATGAGGTTTCAAAAATTAAGTTGCTGTGTAAGTGAAGCTGGGTAGGGGATTAGGGAAGAGTGGCCTGTTATTGCCAAGGGTCGGTGTGGTTACATATGTCTTCAGAGGCCTGGGAGTGATTGAGCTTCACTTTGGGCTCAACTCATTACATAGAAGAGAGGGTTGCTGGAAAGAACAATTACTGATCCTATTTTCTTCTAGAACTTAAAGTTCAAAGGACAAGTTTAGTCTGTATTCTCATAAAAAATATTTGCAAGTTTTTTGAGGAGAAAACTGCATGCTTTCTTGAAGGAATTGGGGAGCGGTCAACTGCACTGACATACAGTGTTTGGCATCTGACTATACCTGAAGGCACTTCAAGGTGTGGGATATGCAGAGGATAGACAACGTTGGAAGAATTCCCTGGAGTTGGAGACACCTCTGCTTTTCCCTTCCTGCAGGATGGTAGAGATGACACTAACCAACTTCCCATCTTCTAATGGCCACAAATGATAATGAACAGCCCTCTATGCTCGTGCAATGGTGCTGGCTTGGAACTTGAAGCAAAAGCAAGTCTTTGCTCATTGCTCATCTGTTGCTGTTCCCTTGCAGGTGATCCATGCTCAGTTCTGCGCAGCCTGCTACGCAGGGTCTTGGATCTGCTGTATTGGAGGAGAATAAAGCTAAAGCATGTTCTGGGGCACAGGGACTGTCTGAAGAGCTGCACCGTACTGTGTTCTGCTGTGGCAAGGAGATAAATGGCCACTGAAGGCTGAGCCTCTCCAGCTCCTAGTGACTGCAGAGAGGGAACTGCATTCCTTGTGCTTCTCAGGTCATGCTTGTTCTATACAATGACGCTGGATAATCAGCTATTCAAAGCCATCTGGACTCATATATCTATTTAAGTAGAGACTCAGCTCTGGGCTAATCTTGCCAATTATCTAATCATCTTGTACCACTGAGAGCACTAGCGCAGAGATGTCTCTGTAGTTTTTATTAATTTGGGTTTATACCTATGCTTCCTTTATTTTGCTGCACCATGTGAGGATGCATGTAAGCTGCCTGCAGGGCCTGGGTGAACTGAATGGAGAGGCTCTAGAAGGCTTCGCTTGGTCAGGGTTTTGCACCCAAGGTGCAGGATGGAGGCTTTGTCACAAGAATGATGATTTTCCTCTAGCTTGCAGAACGGTCCTTGGTTTTCTTTCCTTATGACCTTGCTTAACCCAGCAGCTGCTCATGAAGGTTTTAATTTCTGATTTATCTCTCCTGGCTCACAGCCATGCTCCTGAGAGCCAAATTGGGAGTGATTCCCAATCCAGATGTGATAGTAGCTCTCTGGGGGATCCTGCTGCAGAGAGAAGCGCAGTATATGGATGGTTTTAAGTAGCTCGGTGATGTTGGTCTCAGAAGTTCTTGCTGGCTAGCTCTTTTTATTCAGTCTGGGTTTGGATTCCTCAGCAGTGCATGTGTCAACTCAACCCTGTTACTGGTTACATACCATAGTCCCCTACAGGAGCCTCAGATAAATGTTGTTTTAAACACTGCGTCTTTCAACTTTTTCCACAGTTTACCAATGTGATATGCAACCTGTGTAAGGCTGATCATTTCTAATGCTATAGAATAAATGTTGATGCCAAGACTGGCCTGTTGTCCTGGTGTGGGAGATGTGGAATAGCTGTGCTGGGGTAGCAGTGTAGTGGAGGAAAGGGCTCTTCCGGGAAAATACGGTCATGGTGTGACAACAGCATGCAGACTGTCAAGGCACAGACTCTCCCTGGAACAAAAAAACAAGTTAGGAAGTAATGATTAAGAAATTAAAACAAATTTTCATCAAGTAATGGGTATACCCTGACAATATCTTCTTCCTATCCACACTCCAGTGATTTTGCTGTTGCTATTGACTTTACCTGGAAAGCACTCTGGATATTATCAGGACAAGTAGACTGATGAAATTTAGGAAGGATATACCATTAGATGCCTGGTGCTTTAGTTATGATGTTACAATACTGATAAGGTGAGTGGTCACTACATCTTGTACTTATTTGCAAGCCCATTCAGTCAGGGTAAGATACTGATTGCATGCTTCTCAGTTGTGCAGAGATCTTTCGATTAAACATCTCTCCATAATCTTTCTGAATTTCATTCACACTGTGTACTTTCATGTGCTGTACATATAAACAAGAATATTCCCCACTTTGTTGGTCCCTTGACAAACCTGGATATTGGCTGAACATTTTTTTTTTCTTTCCACTCAATGCAAGTATTCGTGTCACTTGTGAAATTTGTAGCAAGTCTAATATTATTAAATACATGTAGTTTTCTAAATAAGTCTACTTTAAATGTATGCACACAAACTGTGTATGAATAATACAGATAAAGGAAAATGAAAGTCTGCAAGATAGCATCATGTTGAAAATGAATGTTTCATAACCTTCTGAAACACAGCATATGAGTTCTAGACTTATTTCTAATACTTGCAAACAGGAAAAAGAATTACTAATCCTGACTAATCTATCCTGAGCAAATGCTTTTCTATGACCTGAAGGACTGAAATAAAATCCATTTGTCTGCTTGCTTTGGAGAAGAATCAGTTTTTCTGCACAGAGGGAAGTAGGACAGAAATGTGGCTCCTGGGGAAAAAAGGGGAATTTAACAGGGCTGCAAATTTCCCCTGGTTATCCCCACTGATTACGTCTTCTCACTCCTGGCCCTCTTCCCACTTTGCAAGAAAAAAAAAAGGCTCCTAATCCAAGGTTTTATTAAAAAAACTCCCACACTTTCCCTAACTGAGAAGCTGGAACACTTTTGTGCCAGAAACTTACTGAAAGAAGTAGCAAGTGTACATTGAGCTAAGCAAGGGTGTCTGAGGAAGAAGAATGAACTCTTTTTTTTTTGGTTTGTTTTTAATTAGGGATTTAGGTCTGGATTTGGAGTTGTTGGTTCAAAGAAGAAAGATTAAGCAAATTGGAGATGGCCTTCTTTTTACCAGACCTTACCATGTGGAAAGCCAAGGGAATCTTGTCCTGGATTTCAGTGGAAGTAGGGCTGAGTGAGTCAGACTAAACTGAGAGTCCCTCAGCACCAAAAGTTAACTTATTTCTGTTGGACTGGTGGTCATTTGTAAAGAATTTCAATGCACAAAAATAATTAGATCAATCTTAAAATTGGAGTGTTATCTGAAAGATACAAGTAGCTTCCTATACATTTGAAACAGTATTTTTGACCTTTCACTTTGATTTTTCATGTTTTTATTTCTTAAGGATAATTAACTACTTATTTTTACAGTTGTGGTCTCAAATGAGTAAAAACCAAGACCCTCCCACCAAAAAAACATATCTAGAGTTCTGCTTCCCAATATTTAGACTGCTCTTTTTCTAACCAGAGGTGCTATGCAATTGCAATTTGGTGAGGAGGCCGTTTTGTATTTGCATGTCCTGCAGAGAAGTCCCTGCTTGGCAACAGAGTGCTGCTGCTGCTCTGCCAACATGCCACATGCTCTGTCAGTGGAAAAGCTTGGTAATGATTCTTTCTTAAGAAGATTTTTTAATATCATGAAGAGTTTGGATACTTGAAGTTTTTAAATTGTTAGAGACACTTTGGTCAAACCCATTTGCTTTGGTACTGTAAAACTCTGTGGGAATCCTTTATGGATGCTGAAAGGAATTTTTTACTTGCTGGAGAACTTGCATTTTAAGACATACACATTCTTAAGTTATAGGTGCATTTAAAATCTGATCATACCAAGGACAGATATGAGTGTAGAAAACCATTGCCATCTTACTGTAGATAAAAACTCACTAAGCAGCAATAGAACTAGGCAGTACACTGCACCTGCTATGAATTATTAATATCCTAATCTAGATTCTGTTGAAGCTAGGGGAAAGATTTTCATCAACTCCAGAGGAAGTTGGATGAGGCTATTAGCTGGCCCCAGTGTTCATGTGCATACATAATCACGCTAAAGGACTGCTAAAGATTGAGTGCTGGCTTATTAGTGACTATAGTGATAGGGAGGAGACCATTACTGTATATGGCCTGTTTGGACTGGTTGAAAAAGGTTGAGGACGACCTCTGCATTCCCCTGCTCCCTGTCCTTTGTATTTCCATTTCACAATTCTTATCACATTAACCCACCAGAAATGTCCTTGGGGTTCACCCTATGCTACAGTAGGCAATAACACATTTCAGGAAATATCCATTGCCATGCTTTAGTTGGGTAGATTTTCCTGAAGTTTAGGATGATGTAGCCTTTACTTTGTGTTCTGAATGACCGCACAATGCTGCTGGACACTGACACATTTTTGTGGCAAGCTCAGACCACCTTCTCATGGGAGGGAAAACTCCTTCTTCATGGGGCAAAGCCATGCCCTCCCACCGCTTTCTGGGAAGGTGATAAAGGTCCTCTCATCCCTGTGAAAGCAAGAGCTCTGATAACTCAGCATAGTTTGTGGCTGTGGTTGCTCCAGGGCTTACAGCCTGGACTTTGAAAGGTTTTTTTTTTCTGTGCTTAGTGGGGTAGATAACAGTCAAGTGGAAGTTGCATTCTTCAAGCCTTTGAAGAGAAAAAAGAGAATAGGGAGTGTACTGAAGGAAAATGAATGACCTCATATTTTTATGAAGCTAAACGATATCTTTCAGCTTCAGCAGTTACCACGAATGGTTCAAGATGAGTCTGTGCATAGTAAGAGGGACTTGCTACAGGATGCACCTGGTGTAACATTGCTTTCTTTCCAAAGAGGGTACAGAACATGGGGATCATGTGGGCTCACCTGCAGGGTGCCCTGGAGTTCTGGCCGAGGAGGTCATACCCCAGCTGAAGGCAGAGCAGAGCTGTGCCATTACAGAGGATAAAGCTGTTGCCACGAGGGGAAAAATATTATCCCACTTTCTAGGAAGGTTACTAGCTCTTGGATTTTTTTTTTCCTTTATTTTTTGTTAACAGCTAATTTTAAATTTCTAAATTTTCTAAATTTGTTTCCAGCTAATCTCTAAATTGCTATCTAAAGGTTACCTCTGCTTTATATTGCCTGTTAATGTGAGTTAGTCAAAGAGAGCAGAGGGAAGTTTGCATTTGCGCTCTTGTAATGTGAAAGAGCCTATGCAATGAGCACATCTGCAATTTTTTCTTCTTCATGTCAAAAACCTGAAGGGGAAGTATAGGATGCTGAACTTTTTACCACATTTGAGATTTGCTAAACAACTGTGAAGTTTGTAGTTTCACTCTAAGACACCGTGGGCTTAGTGAAAAGAGCAGCACCCATATTTAACCTTGGAGGTGTGCAGTTAGTAACCTAAACACAGACATGAGTAAGCAAAAACTCCCTTGTTTGGACTTATTAGACAACTAATGACAACTTTTCAGCTTGTCATTAACTCAGTCAAGCCAAACTGATACCTGCTGCATTCCTCAATGATTTGTGCCAAATCATATGTTCCAACCCTTAGTAATTTCAGCTGCAAGTCTATTTTAATCTTGCTATTTTTTTTTTTAATGTACTCAGTGCTCCACACTAATACCCCAGGCCCTCATTCTCCATGGTCACTTCAGGCAAATAAAGGTTTAAAAAAAAATCTGCCCTAAATGCGTGGTTTTTTGAAGTTCTGTCAGCAAATCCTCATATAATGGAAACTGCATGTGTAACTGCAGCAGTACCTGCTGCCACGCAGGTGAGACGGGAATGCAAACGCAGTTTTCATTGCCTGGCCACCTACATGCCCTGGTAGCTGGGAGGCAGGACTCCTCCATGACCTTGGGGCAAGCATTGCCACCTGTTGCCCTTTTTACACAAAAGCAGCCTGTGCCAGCCAGCAAGAGCGAACGCTGACCTCCCCAGGGAGAAGCAAACAGAGCCCAGAAGGGCAGTGAAGCACCCGAGCAATCTGGTTTAGAGTATACAAAATGCTTGCAACTGGCACAAGAACCCTGGGCTTCACACACTGTCACAGCTGCTAAGAGCCCGTGCCTGCTGGCCTCGCAAGTACCACCTCTGCATCCAGTGCTGCTGTTACCACAACCAGATGCTCCAGGCAGTAGTGCGGGCTGCTGTTGCAGGGAGCATGAACTAAAACTGCTCTTTCAAATCGATCAGTTGCATGACTTCTCTTTAAACATCCTTATACTATTAATTAGCTTCAAAATACAAATAATGAATGGGGGATCAAATAGGAAAAGAAATTGTAAACTGTCTATAGAACTTGAAGTAAAATAATTGCTTTTAGTTTTGCTAATCTAAACTTAAGTTTGGCTTAATCAACTTAAATAATTTTTATTTAACATTAATCTTTAAGTCTGAACTTAAAGTCATTGCTCTTTTCACCTACCATATTGATCTCTTAATTTCTTAGCTCCTAACTCTCTCTCTTCAGCCAGGGAGAATATATATATGCTGCCATGCTGTCTTTGCCTTGTGGAAGGAAAAAAGTCGTTATCCAAATAGTGACCCAACCGCTGGGGTGTTTTGCCTATATATCAAAATTCAGGCTGGTCACTTGTTTTCAAAGGTGCTATATGGTTTTGTTGAGAACAGGTCCTAGCCACTGAGACGCAGTGATTGTACTGGGTTGTTTGGGGGCATCTGGGACTCACTAGCCCATTCTAGAGGCTCTAGTTCCATTTCCTTAACTGATACCTTAAAGTGGAAACCCGTCTATGTATTCTGTAACATGCTGTAAATGCCATCGTACTTCATTTTAGGGTCTCCATGTACTCTATATTATGGTTGTGATTAAGAGAGTCTTTTTTTGAGAGTCTCTTAATTAAAGCCTCAGAAATACATAAGAGATATAGTCATATAAAATTTGTATCATCACACAGAGGTTAAAAACCTTGAAATAGGATCTGCCACTGTTCCATAGTAGAAAATGTAAGGAAGGAACTTAATGTGCTTATTTTTGAGATAGAGTAATTTAGGTTTCTTTGTCTCTGGTAAAATTTGCTACTGCTAGGTATTCCTAGACAGAGATTTTGGAAAATCATATTTGTAAAGTATATCAGATATGTAGATGTCCACAAATGCTACATAAAGTTAAGCACTTCAAATAATAATGTTTAACAACATTAAGCAATTTGTTACATGAAGTAGTACTCAAATATTCCACCAGACCCATATCTATATGAGAAAAAGGGATTTCATTACCAGGATGCATAATAAAAGATATTTTTTCCAAAGATAAATGCCTACCTAGTGCTTTAAACTGTGTTGGATATAGCTGACTCCAAGTGGTTTGCATCTTAAAATATAAGAAAATAATATAGAGAATAAATTTAAACCATTAAAATATTGCTAGACATGTTCATGAGCCCCTCCCACAAGACAAGAGGTTCACATCATCTCCTCACTGAGTGACTCCTCAGTAGTGACCGCTGGTGTGCAGCCTCTTGTCTTGTGTAGGGTAGGAGAAAGGAAGCAACCTCAAGCAGTCTTGTGTGTACCTCTGGGCAGAAGCTTGAATGCTGGCGAGGGGAGGACAGCTTGCAAGGACAAACGTGCTCCTGTGTGGGGCAGAGGCTCCCGCATCCCATACCAGGGATCCCTCTGCACCAGCAGGTGCTGCGTGATGCGATGGAGGGTGGCACTGATGGCAGGCCATGGCTGGAGCCAGGGAAGATCTGGGGTATGATAAAGTGGGGTCTCCAAGGTGGGTAGTTGGGGTGATAGGTGTCATAAGCATGGCAGCAGGACGGGCTGGGGGAGCACCAGGTTGGAAGTGATGGCTTGACTGGCTCATGCTGTTCAGGAATGGGATAGGGGAGCTTCATTTCCAAGAACGACTCAGTGTCCCAACTCTAAAGCTTGCTTGGGTCCATGCACTATGGCAGAGTTTATGCTAGCCAGTGCTCACTGGCAGGAAACAGTGCCAACACCTTGTAGCTATTTTGTGTAGGCAACTGGATATATGCTCAAGATGTAATTTGATTAATGGTGGTTCCTGATAACATAGACATGGCCAAACAATTATTATTTTCCACTTACTAACACCATTTTACCAAGAAAAGGCATATTTAGCCTGTTTTTCAGGTCTATTTCCTATAACTAGGAGTTTGCATAGGAAGGTTTGTTAATCACAAGCCAGACCTATTTGTTTTCCTGTGCAGCACAACTCAGTGAATCACTTCATTGTTTCCACCCAATTCCAGAGACAATACAGGAGATTTATGATGAAGGGCCCTGACAAGTTTTTCTTTTAATCCCTGGTTTGGCTTTTATCCCAAATGAAGATGTAGTTTACTGACATACCTTGTTGTGGAATACTTTAATGGGGTATATGTTGGCCACGCTGATCTTATCCACGTCCTACAAGCCTTTTATTAAAAATATTCCCAGGACTCGCCTTCCCCACAGCGTTAACCTGTGTGTTGGCTCTAGCTCTCACCCTGTCTAAACACAGCCTTGCAGCAAAGCGTGAAGGAGTGTGCAACCTCAGTTTTGTAGCCGAGAAGGAGAATTAACTAAACCCTGAGCTACTCTGGCTGCCAACCTGAGCTCCCTACATTTAGTCCCCCTTTCCCACAGGAGCCAAGCACTGGAGCAGGCCTTGGCACACATGGGAATCATAAGGTTTTTCCAGAAGCCTGTGCTTCAGCATCTTTCTATGCTCAGTGGCTTACACATGGGTGGCTTCTGCGATTCTTCTCCCTCTGTTGAAGCTAGGCAGCTGATAACCTCCAAGGCCTGCTCCCCCATCATCTGGGACTGGCATCTGCAGGCTCACCTTGTCTGGCACTTGATGGGCTCGGCCAGATGAGATGTTGGGGTCCTTTCAAAAGCAGAGCTCTGTTTACACACATGGTTTAAGCACTATGACATAGGTGTGTCCTGATTTTGGCTGGGATAGAGTTAATTTTCTTCATAGTAGCTAGTATGGGGCTGTGCTTTGGATTTGTGCTGGAAACAGTGTTGATAATGCGGAAATGTTTCAGTTGTGGCTAAGTAGTGCTTACACTAGTCAAGGCTTTTTCAGCTTCCCATGCCCTGCCGGGTGCACAAGAAGCCGGGAGGGGACACAGCTGGGACAGCTGACCCCAGCTCACCAAAGGGATATTCCATACCATATGACATCATGCTCAGTATATAAAAGCTGGGGGAAAAAGGAGGAAGGAGGGGATGTTTGGAGTGATGGCGTTTGTCTTCCCAAGTAACTGTTACACGAGATGGAGCCCTGCTTTCCTGGAGATGGCTGAACATCTGCCTGCCGATTGGAAGGAGTGAAGGAATTCCTTGTTTTGCTTTGCCTGTGTGCGCAGCTTTTGCTTTCCCTATTAAACTGTCTTTATCTAAACCCATGATTCTGATTCTCTCCCCCATCCCACTGGGGAGGAGCGAGCAAGTGGTTGTGTGGTGCTTGGTTGCTGTCTGGGGCTACATCATGACAAGGTGTTATATGAAAATGCAGATGACATAATTGATGTACATGCTCCAGTACAGAGGCGTGTTTTGTAAGAAATAAGGTTGGTTGAGGCTTTTTTGAATGCTAGGCACTAATTTAAAATCAGAGCATCAAAATCAGTATGTACAAGCTCTTTGGCTTTTAGAAAGGGTTTGGTCCTCATTAATTCTTTCTGTGTTCCATTTCTGGCTCCTGTAGGCACTAACACTGAGTTGGAGAAGCTCAGATGAATCCTTTCAGTAGTGGAACATGCTGGTTAGCTGGCAGGTTCAGGGAGGTGAGCACGCTCAACTTGAGATATCCTTTAAAAACAAATGTTCCTTGCCACGACATCTGGCCTGCTCCCAGGGCTGAACTTGTGCTTGTGCACCAATATTCGTTAGAAATAGTTGCGAGGAGGTGTGGGTATGTGAAGAATGTGAAAACATGCTGTGCGTTTGGAGGTCATTGCTGGCGAGGAGCATTCAATATACTCTAGTCCGGCACTACCTGGAGCTCTGCTGTTCAGTTTTGTGTTAAACGTGTGCTGGTGAACTGTAAACTGTAGCAAATAAAACAACTTACTCCATTGGTCAGCCAGAAAAGATTGTGCTTGGGATATGTTCCAGCCGAAGAGATGGTGTTTTATTTTTTGACAGACACTTTGTTTCTTAGTTGAAGTTTAAACATAATAAATATTTAACTTCTGAGCTTTCTTGCCGTCATTATCTCTATGTAATATTTTACTTAATATTCAGCTAAGCAAAGGGAACTTTATTGTCAGTTTTTGTATTTCTGTAATGTAGCTTTATACGTTGCAGCTTCTGTTCTCAAGAAGATTTTAGAAGTAAAGAATGTAAACTTTTATCTTTTTTCTGTGATGCCTTTGACCCTCCTCCAAAGGATAGATAGGCAGAGGAACAGTGATTGGGGAAAATATTTTACAAGAGGAAAAGTGAACAAATGGGCATAGTTGGCTCGTTCCTATTGCGCTGGCAGAAACAAACAGCAGAACATCCTTGTTATGTTTGTGGTTTTACTTAAATAACTCTCAAATTTGAAAAGCTTCATGTTGATCGTTTGGATGAAGCAAGTAGCAAACTTGCTAGTAAACTTGCGCACATGTACAGCTTGGAGGAGGAAGAGGGGAAATGCAGCCTGTGAACCAAAGTTCAGAGAAAGAAAAAGGACTGGTGGCAAATTAACTGGCTTTAGTACAATTTAATCTGCTGTCATTTTATGCTGGCTTTTCCAGTCCTGTATCATTACATAGGTACCTTGTCACCTGAGGACTAACATTCTTGTTAGCCTGACATAAGAAAGCTGAATCAGTTATGGCCAGGTTGTCTTCTTTTTACTGGACAGAATACTATTTCCATAGGACTCCTCTACCTCCTTCATGTCTTCTGGGGTTCAAACTGACACCCCAGCACTGTGGCAAGGGCAGTTCCTCTGTGCTGAGCGTGAACTAAAGGGGTACTTTGTCAGTTCCTACCAGCTGCTGGTCATCAGAAGATCCCAAACCATAAGCTACATACTTATCTACAAGGGAGTAGGGGGCAGGAGGAGAAATAATTGATAAACAAAGACGGTAACAGAAAGTGGAAGGAATGCTAGGCATAGCTGAAAAATCCTTTCTGAATTTAAAAACCCCACAAAATCCTCAAAACCCAATAAAATAATTGCATGTTTGAAAACATGTATTTGCTATTTAAGTTGGCTTTCTACCTTTGTTTCTATTTTTTTTAATCTCTCTCTATATATTTGTGTATGTATGTGTATATATATCACGTCTTTTTTCTGTTTTGCAATAGAAGTTTTGCAAATGTTTTTTTTCCTGTGCTTTTATTCAGAGGATTTCATAAACACTTTATTTTTCTGGATAGATATCTCAATGTTTAGGAGACCTATATTCCATGGAGCTCATTACATTCATGACTTCCTTACTTCTGTCTTTCTAAGTTGAAGAACTATTTAAGGTAACATAACAAGTGTGACCGAAGCATGGTTTAGGCTGGCCTTGTGCAGACCTTCATCTGCCAGTACAGCTCATTCATGACATCACTGTTTGAGTTTGCATTCATTCGTGTGTAAGGAAGACAGACGGCTATGGTCTTCAGGAATCCCCCCAAATATATTTTTCTCTCTGACCTAGGACAGAATTTCTTACTTCTGGGAGGCTCTTACCTTCGGGATATTTGCTGTTGTGCCCGATACAATGCGCTGTTTCTTCAGGTGAAAATGTACCTGTATAGTGAGATAGAACTGGAAAAAAATGGCATGGAAATAACCAGATTTGGTTGTCCTCAACAAACCAGTCATCTGTTGCAAGCCTACAATATCTTATTCTAGTCTCTTCTTCACACAGTGCCTTTTTGTCCAGCTCTAGCTGTCATATAACCTCAAAGAACTTAGGTCCCCATGTCACCACTGTCTTTCAATGTGTGGCAGGAATACTCCAGGTGACATGCAACCAGACACCGGCTATTTCTGTGAAAGCAGGGCACACTGGTGTTGCTGCCAGCGCACTGGGGACACCTGTAGACTTTAATGACACTGAGTAGCCTTTCCTGGGACCCTCACTCAACCCCCAACCCAGAGGTCCAGGGGCTCCACTTAAGCTCAGGCCTGGGTCATGCCATTCCCAGCCCTGTTCCTTGCTCTCCCAGCTTCCTGATTTGTTTTTCCTGGATGAAGCCTGGAGGGACATTGCAGGTAGCTTGTCTCCAGCCCTATCTCGTGGAAAAGCCCTAGACATGTCCCAGCCTTGTCTTCAGTCCTGGTGCTGGCTCCTGCTGCTCCCCACTGGGTCTCTGCGTGGTCCCCCGCCCTGGCTCGTTGTCTCAATTTGCTGGGGGCTGTCAGCAGAACCGGTCGGTGTCACCTACACGGGTGCCCTGGGACTGCTCCTCGGGGGACAGCGTTGCCGCTGCTGGAGTCGCCCTTGGCTCCTTGCTCACTCCTCGCTATGGAGTGACCCCACTCCCCCTTCCTGCTCCCTGGCATTTCCTATCAGGATTTATATTCCCGTTTTTCAAGTGTATGAAACAGTTACGAATGCAAAATGAACATTATTCCATTTCCCACTAGGAAGAGGCTTGACAAGACATAAGTAACTATGCCTGCTCCGTGGACCCGGTAGCTCATGTTTTTTAATGGCAATATATGCTAGACATTTTGAAGTGCTTATTTACATAGCATTTTTTTGTTTTTCTTCTCTTGAGATTCCACGCAAGTGTTAGCAGATGCAGACAGTATGGTAGAAGGCTGGGCAGTCTGTTTTGTATAAAAATGATACACTTGGGATGGCTCTCAAACGGTACACTTGGGATAACCTGATTAAGTAGAGTGTTTTTCATGCCCTGTAAATCAAAATAAAGAGAACACAGCTAAGCGATTTTTTTTCTGGCAGATGCTTAATTTACATTGTCAATGATAGCCAATACATATATATAAGAACAGTACTTCAATATCAGTATATTGGAAAAAGCAAATGCTGGTGCTGAAAGTTCTGTAATATCCATGTATTGCTGAAATGGAAATCCTCTGTTTTGGGTAATCTATTTACAGGATAATTGACCTGTTAACAAAATGGTCTGTGGAGAAGAGGGGCCCAAGAAAGCTGGTTGATTTTTCAAGGATCACCTTCTCTAAGCTCAACAGTAGCCCATCCCCATGTGCAGGAAATGAAGCAGAGATGATCCTTCCCCTCTGCTCAGCACCGGTGAGGCCCCACCTGGGGAGCTGTGTCCAGTCTGGGCTCCCCAGTACAAGGGAGACATGGACATACTGGAGACAGGCCAGTGAAGGGCTGTGAATATGGTAAAGAGACTGGAGCTTTTGTCATACGAGGGGAGGCCGAGCAAGCTGGGATTGTTCAGCCTCAAGGAGGGAAAGCTTGAGGGTGGGCGGATCTTGTTGGTGTGTATAAATACCTATTTTGGGGGTGGTGGTGCAGAGACAGAGGCAGACTCTTCTCAACAGTGCCCAGTGAAAGGACAAGAGGCAACGGGCACAGACTGGAATACAGGGAATTCCCTTTAAACAAGAAAGCCAGAATCTCCTTTTGGATCTCTTTATTTACTTATTTGGTTTATCTGATGTACTTAATGAGAGCAGATTTCCCTAGTGAAATGGGTTTAGAGCCTGTATGCCCTGTACATCGATAAAAAGAGTTGGTGACATCTCAAATATAATTTAAAATGCAAATGTAGTTGTTGAAGGGTCCTAGCCCACACTGATCCCCAGGAGCCAGGTTCCTTAGCTCCTCTGTGTACGACATTCCAATATTGTCATTGTAGCTTTTGTTTATGTACAGTTCCTACTTTCCTGTTTTCCTGTTTTATATACATGTTTTTCTAAGTAGTTTGGTTGAGACTGGGTCCCTCTCCTTTCTGATCAGCTGGAAAAAAGCTGATTTCAGACAGTAATGTAGTCCCTGGTTGTATAATCTGGTGAGTGTCAAGTAGGAGTAGAGAGGTGATACCTGGCATTAGTGAGATACCTATTTAAATATTGCGTAGCTGGGACTTTTGCAATTTCATATTGATGACAGGATTCATGAAAAGGTATGTACAAGAGGGAGACTTTTTAGAAATCCTCTTTCCAGTGAGAGACAAGAGAAAATCAGTTCACTGGAGTTTCTCAGAGAGGGCTAAAACATGGGGTTTATGGCCTTTAGAAGCCCAGATGTGGAAGAAGGTGTGATAATGAAGGATTAACTAGCATAGTAGATAAAATCATAAGGAGTTTTGGTGGTTGGCAGATGGAAGGTAGATGCATTCGGATCAAAACATGAAGACACCAGTGCCTGTATTTCTACATCACTCGATTCCTTCATCCAAAACCCCGGCCATAATGCGAAGATCACTTGGCAGAGTCTGGCTGTGCCTACACGAGCATGAAGTGTGGTGCAATAGGAACAAACCAGCAGAGCCCAGCCGTGGCCGAGCAGCTGATGTCCATGCTGCCTGTGCTTTGGGGCTTCATGTGGACTAGCTTCAGTGGTGCTACCGACTCCATGCCCATTAGCAGCTGCAGTCAATCACATGCAACTCCTGGATTACACACTTCCTTTTCCTCTCCTGGGACAGGAATTTATTTTGCATTTCTGAGCCCCTCCGCAATGTGAACCCAAGTGCGGATAAGTGGGGACTGTCAGCAGTTTCACAAGCGCCCTCGTCCTTTGTGCTAAAAAGTGAATACAGGCTCATTCCTCTGTTAAGAACTCTGTTTTGCGGGAAGTCCTATGCCTGGTATACTCCAGTATAAACCGAAGCATTGGGAAACAGCGGTTGCCTTTACATAAAATAAATGTACCTCCAATATTTTACATATATATATATGTGGATGTATATATACATGTGTATGTATATATGGATGTATATCTCAACCCCACACACACTTAAAATGGTCCAGATAATACTCCTGAAACACAGGAAGAACTACGGCAAGGCAGAGCGTGCGGCACAGCGGGACTTTGAGGCGTGGGTTGATGACTTACAGGTCGGACGGACTGATGAAGCGCAGGGCCAGACAAAACCAGCGAGGATAACCGTGAGAGCCCACTGACACGGCCCCCAGCGCCTCCGCCTCGCCAGGACGCCCCTCAAGCCCCCAGCCCCCTCACAAAGCCCAGCGGTGCCGAACCGACGGCGCCCCGGATTGCAACAAGGTCATCGCCCTCTCCCAGTGCTTTCGTACTGAAACATACGTCCTTTTAGCCTATTTACACCGGATGCAGATGTCTCTTGCAAAGCCGTAGGTAAAACTTCCCCTTGCGAGCTGCCGTCTGGGATTTGTAAAGTACAGCGCGACGCACCCTGCGGCGCCCACGCTCGTCCCGCTCGCTCGTGGTTTTGTCATTTGTGCCCGCACGTAAGCGCTTCCCCCGCCCTCCCCGGGCTTCCGCAGGGGTCGCCGTAGCGCCGGCAGCCCCGGGCACCCCAGCGATGCCGCCGCCGGCAGCGGGGCGGGGCCGGCCCCTCAGGCGCGCGGCCGGGCCGCGGGAGGGCGGGAGGCGAGGCGTGGCGGCCGGGGCGGGCCGGGGCCCTAGCGCCCGCCGGGCGGCGCGGCCGGGAGGGCGGGCGGAGGAGGCGGGCTCGGCACACGCACACGCCGCTCCCGCCGTCCTCGGCTTAAATAGGGCGGCGCCGGGGGAGCCGCGCACAGCCGTGGTCGTTGTTGCCGCCGCCGCTGCCGGGAGGTGAGCGTGGCTCGGGGGTGCCGCCGCCGCCCGGGAGCGGGGGGCGAGGCCGCGGGCCCGGCCGTGCGGAGGGGCGGGCGGGCGGCGCGGGGCCGGGGGCTGTCACTCGGGGACGTGCCGGCCGCAACCTGCCCGGCCGCCGCCGGGGCCTGCCGGAGCCGCCGCCGCCGCCCGGCCCTTCACCGCGGGGCTGGGGCGGCCCGCGCGGCCGCTGTCACCTGCGGGGCCGGGCGCTGAGGGGCGGCGCCGCCGCCGGTCCCCTCAGGCTGCCTCTCGGGGGGTGCGGGCTTTCCCCCTCCGCCCCGCGGCGGGGTCGGCGTCCCCTGCAGCCGGCTGGGCTCCCCCGCGCACAAAAGCCTTCAGGGAAGCGTAGCCGGCTGCCTCCGGCCTCCCCCGGCGCTGCGGCAGCCCCGGCCGGCCGGGCATTGTTCGGCCCCGGCGCGGCCCGGCCCGGCGCAAGCGAGTCGGGCCGGGGGTGGTCGCCCCGCCGGCCCCCGCTGCCGGAGGAGCGAAGCGGCGGGCTGCCCGGGGCTCAGGCGGGCGGCAGGCTGGGGAGCGCAGCGCTGCCTGCTGACCCGAGGGGTTTAATGTTTAGTCGCTGGACCTTGCCTTCAAGTAGGTTGTGCTTGCGGGCACGAATGCAGCGTGTGCTTGGAGCAGCTTTATTTTTTCCCCTTCTCTCTTCAAGCAGTTGAGAGCGCGTGTGGAGATGTAGCGTGAGGCGAACTGGCCTAAAAATGGAAGGTTGAGTGACTTTGACTTTGCAGGCCTCCTCTCTGCTGCTAGGTAGGGCTTGCAGTGCTACAGCGCAGGGATTTAGCCTGGTTACATGATGCTTTTGTTTTAGGATGCATACATTTCTCGTTCCTGTTGAACAGGAATTGCAACACTTGAAGCCTCCTGAATTTCTAAAGGGCATGTCTGCGAGCTGTCTGGGGTATTACAGACACCCTCTCGGACCTCGTAATCCATCTAAACATATGCCTGGCTTGGGTTAGAGTCTGAGATATGATGGTCAGGTCCTGTGATAGGAAAGAGTGACAGCTAAAGAAACTGCTGTTGAAACCCCATGGTTCTATATCTGTACCTGGACCACAAAGCTATTCCATGTGGTGTTAGCAGATTTTTTTCATCCACGTTGCTTTACAGGGAACCATGCAGTCCCTGAGCCCGCTCAGGAGTGTTTGTATTCACCTCTCTGCTTTGGAACATGCTCTCAAACTCACAAGCTGAGATTTCTCAGCTCAAGAGATTTGGATCAGATTTCTTGGATCAAGAAATTCTGAGTGCAAGAAGACATTGAGTTTACTGAAAAATACTCTTCTCTGCTTGCAACAACAGCAGTATTAATAATGCAGAAACTGAAATACAGAGTTCCTCATGGAACCATACTGTTACTGCCTGATTCTTTAAAGTCCAAGGATATCTAGCTTGCTTGTATTGGAATATGAAAATGTCTGAGGATGGCTGATGGGGAAAATCTAAAGCTTGTAATTACAAGTAGCTGTTGTGTGTAGTGTACTCAAGGTCTTGAACAAACGGCCTTAGCCTATTCTGAGGACCGCGTGATCATAATGAATTTAAAAGGCAGCTTCTAAATTTGGTAGATGCTGTTTTACAAGTACTAATTGGCCAACATGAGGTTGGAAGTAAGTCTTTAGTTCTTGAGAAGCAAACCCCCAAGCAGCCTTTTGCGGCAAGGGCAAGGACAAGGTTGGTACTGGCAGAAAAACAAAGCTGGTAATGCAAAATGGAAGGAAAGACAACTTTAAAATACTTACCTGGGTAAGTGACTACCGTGTTTCTTGAGTGAAGTCTCTGTAGCTGACTTTCTCCTACTTCATTGCTCCATTAGAAATTAATACCTCATGGGATTTTTGGGGGGAGATAGAGGTGGGTTATACCTTCTCTGTCCTGGGTGTGTTGATCCCCAGTGGAGAAGAGTAAGCGGTTTCTTCTCTCTCTTTCCCCTCCAAGAAAACACCACTTTGACTAATGTGAGCAACAGAAGATAGTAGGTTATTGTGTTATGTTTTGGGTTTTTTCTAAATCTTGGTACTACAGTTGATTGAAATGGGTAGACTCAAAAAGGCTAATAGCACCAAACTTCTCAAATGTTCAGCAGAGAGGGAGAGAGACTGGCCCAAGGGGATACATTGCTTGATAAATTGGGCTTCTGGTAATCCGTAGAATAGACTGCCTGCCACATCCTACTTCCCTGCTGTGCTAAACTACAAATTCAGATATGTCAAATATCTTAATATGTTAAATCTAATGAGCAGTAACTCCCCAGAAATCCTCACAAATAGGGGGGGAGGTGACTTGTTCATTGGTAAATGGTTTTGTGTGGGAGTTTACAATGCTGTGTGGCTCAGGGAAGCACTGCTGTACAGCATTGACCTTTACAGGCTGAACCCTGGCTCCAGATTGGGGGCTTGCATTTCTGCAGATCCCGCCTGACTCCTGAAACAAGGACACTCGGCAACACAAGGCTTCCGCTCTCTCTTGCTGCCTTTCATGTTGGGAGATACTCATCCACGGAGAGTAAAATATGATAGTAAAATACTCCTTTTTGGTTAGGATTTGAATCTTAGTAGTGCTCGTAGTTTGTCCAAAACTGACTGGAAACAGCTTGTGAGGTTTTATAGAGATCTAGAGGAAAAATTTTTTTTTTGTAGTTGGACCTTTTAAGGCTTATAGCAGAAGTGCATGATGTCCTGTTTGCAGGCAGGCTTTTTATATGAATTACTGTTCTTAAACCCAGAACTCTTAAGCTTTTTACTTTTGTACTGTGTGTGCCTTGTTTCCAAAACTTGGGCTATATTAGTAGCCTGGTGAGGATGGATTAGTTTCCTAGGAAAGCTAGAAGAAAATGCTTACTCTTACTACTGACTCAGAGGAAATACAGGGTTACCTTAATACCTGAGGTCAAGGGGTTGCTTGGTTTGTCATAATCTTCCTTGTGATGCTGGTGTTGGGAGGTCACTCGGTGAACCAGTTGCATCTTCTAAGTACTTACTGATCTGTCTGGTCCCATAGTGTTAAGGGTTATGGTTTTTTAAACATCCTTCTGAATGTAAACACTATCTAGTGTGATGCAAGGTGGCTTAGTGTGCCTGACCCAGGTTGCCTTCTGCTAGACTTCATGTGACAGAAGTATGAGTAAGAAACTCATTCTTGCAGAGTCTGAGATGAGCACTTGAAGCATGTGTTAACTTGATGTTGCATACTGGGCTTTCTGAGTAGTAGCTTTTTCCTGGGAGGAGTAGAATGAATAAGTTGGTATGATCTACTCAAGTTGTTACTGCCACCAGAAGGGTGCTGGTTTGTAGCAATTTGCTTCTGTAGGGTGATTTGCATCTAAACTGTAGTTGGATTGAGGTTAAATTAACAGGGTAGTGCCACGATGTACTTGCAAATCAGAGTTGTAGGTAAGCAATTCTAATGGATAGTAATTTAGGCTGCAACATAGAAGTTTGTAAGCATCTTCTGTGGTCTTTGAAGATGAGAAACTGATAAGACTGTGTAGTGATGTGTGTGTCTATGGGCATGGATCAAAGGAAACTTAAATTGATCACTGTCTCAAAGGTTTTAGTGGGAAGTATTGCATTTCTTTAATGCACAGGGTTACCAAGTGCTGCTGAAGGACTGTAACTGCACAAAAGGCATTGAGCAGGTTCTTGTCATGTGGTTCAGCTTCTGAACTTGAATAAACTCTAGTGACCTCGTTGGTGTGCACTCAGGTTACTTGTTGGACCTCATTAAGAGGCAAGAATCCAGGTGGTGTTCCATTTGATTGCAAGAGGATTGCAGCCAAAGGTCTGAGGACAGGGCTGTGACTTTCCCTGTAGATGGGGCCAGAGCACTGACACATCAGTAACAGATGTAGTGCTTCTTAAAGGTTGCAGCAACAGTCTTAACTTCAGTTGCAGCTTATGAAGGACATCACCATGGCCTAACTGATGGGGCTGAATCCAGCTTGTAGGCTGCTTCCCCCTGGTCCTGCCTTGTCGCAAATGCAGGAACAGAAGCTGAAGCAGTAGAGGCAACCTGAACCACTGCATGATGCCCTGTGGTTGCTCAGAGCCAGGCTGCAGGGGGGTTGGAGGTGTGGGGGTGTGTGTGAATATTAAGGACTTGCTGGTTGCACTCTGTGCATGGGATGAGTTCCTCACTAACAGCTTTTTAGTTCCTCCCTCTTTACTGTTGCAGGAAAGTGAATCTGTCGGTTACTGCTTTAAAAGGAGGGTTTATAGCTCTGAAGCTTGGCTGGGCGATCTAGGTGATTTTTGGGTAAGATGAGATATTTCATTTTTTAATTGGGGGGGGGCAGGTAGTGGATTAGACAGTTCAACAGTACTTGGTTTGTTCAGGAAAGTCCTTTGTGGCTAAGGAGAGACTGTCACGTTGTATGTGACATGACAGGCTGCACCACAGGAGACGTCTTGCTGTCATATTCATGTTATACAAGGCTTAAACTGAGGATTCTCCCTCAGATCTCAATACCTACGCTCCTTTGCTGTATCTTGAGGGTGATTGTGGTTTCCTTGCTGGTTACAGTTTGGCTCTGTCACAGGTGATGGTAAGACCTCAGTCAAGTTACTGCCTTGACTGCAGGGCAGGGGGAGAAAATCCTGGGAGGACTTGCATGCAGTGCTTGGAGTTGCATAGTTAAGGTGTAGTATTACAGTGTCCATCCCTTTCCCCAGCTGTGCTGTCTTGTTTCCTTCTGGGAGCTAATGGCTATCCAGTCATCCAGACAAGAGTTGATCTAGCTGAGAACTAGCATGAGAACTATCCCAGGGAAATGGTGTTTGCCAGATCACCTCCCTAGTGTGACAGCACAACTGGAGGAGTGCCTGGCCAGCACAGAGGGTTGTGGGAACATGTATCTGGGAAAGGTTGGACTAACTCAAATTTAAGATGACTGTAAATGTGCTCCGAGATTAGGATTATGTATTTTATTCAGACAAAAGGATTTCTCTTGTTAATAGCCAAAGCTATTTGTTGCACCCTCTTTTATACTCAATAAAGGAGCTAGAATGTAATTCTGCACTTGCCCTTTCAAAGGATGAGTGAAGAAAGACTTACGTAAAACAGATCTGTGGGAGCTGTGCAGCATAACCTTTAATGGTAAGAAAACAGCAAACTGCAATGGCGAGTAGCTGTCAGGATAACTCGAAGGTATATGGGTGGCTGATCCCCTGTTCCAGCATATCACAGTGAAAACATCTTAGGGCCATATTGTTCATAATAAGAGATAAATAGGCAACTTGTCTCATAGGTTTCTTCTGCCTGCAAGAGGCTGTAGAAATAACACAGCCACTTCTTTTACACCATGTGGTGGACCTGCCTTTAGGGCAGGCCACTGCAGTGCTAGTGTGCTGTTCATCTAAATATTAGGGTAGAGAGGAAGAGAGGCTGTTGGTTGTTGGGGTTGTTTTCTTTGCAATACAGAAGCTGACGGCTGCTCTTCTGTTATCTTCTGTTGCACTCGAACGATGTCTGGCTATGGATAGACAATAGGGAGGCTGCTGCTCACTGTAAATAGCCCATTGTACGCCAAAAGTAGGAGCAGCAAAGGACGGCAGAGTCTGCCAGCTTAGGTCGTTGCCTTGAGATACTGGCTGTGCTGTAAAGAATGAGTCTTGGGTGCTGCGGGGTGTGTGTGTGTGAGCGGAGAGCTAGCTTTGCTGAGCCATACAGAACTCCTTAGCCTAATTGATATGCTGAGTTCAGAGGTAGACTTTCACGGGCTGGATTTTGGGAACTGCTGTTTCTCTGGCAGTGGCCAGGACGGATTGTTACCTCTGAAGCAGTTTTGCCCTGTTGTAAAAACTACTTTCCCATATCTGGTATTTTTTCTAAACTTACAAACAAACCAAGGTCTACTGGTTGCATTGAGGAAAAAGTGCTTTTGATGTCAAAGGTTGTCCATTTTACTCAAGGTTTTTTGCTACATGTAGCAGCCTGAGTATCACAAACTGGTACTTCTCTTATCCAGGATCTTCTTCCTTTGGGTCTCCAGCTGGGACTTCCAGTTAATTTGCTATGTCCTGTCTCTTGCTGGGTCTGAGTTTCTGAGTCTGTTCCTTGAGGTCCAGATCCTGTCTGGATGAGAAGCAATTGCAGGACCTGAGTTTATGAAGAGAGCATGGTTTTTTCGTTTGTCTTGAGTGAGCAGGATTAGCTGGGTCCTTCCTTCCTTGAGGAAAGGGACTGAAAGCCAGATCCTAGCTCCACTAGGAAGATATTTGTATCTCAATCTAAAGGCTCTAAACTGCTCTCCTTTAGTCATGGTAAAGACTCTGGATGTCTGATGTGATTGGAGCTTGAGCCAAGTAAATACTGAGATGGATCAAAGAAGGCTGGGGGGCATTGAAGTTGCCTTTCTTGATGGGGCATATTTGGATGCATATGTTAAGAATGTGAATTTATTCTGTTGCATCTGGCTTTGTCTTAAATACAGAAAACAAAAATTGATATGACTTAGAGTTAAAGCTAGGAATTGCTTAGTCTTGCACTCTGTTCTAACCCTGGTTTTTGTGCTGATGAGGCAGAAGGTGTAATAAAGTCATCCCTCAGTATAAACCTGGGCAGTAACATATTTCATTACATAACTGATAACTTGCAGTATAACTGCTCAAGAAAGGTTTTATGTTACAGGCTGCTCTACAAACAAGCTGGTCAAGGAAATGAAAAGTAGTGACCTGCATCTCTCTCTCTTCACCTAGGCTGAAATTATAGCAGCTCCTTAACTACAATGGGACTCCTTATGTGAATGAAGTGATCATGTTTGCTTCAATTCTTGTTAGCTGTAATGGCATCACAGCCTTTTGAAAGAGTAATTCTCTAATTACATTGCAAGTCCTAAATCATATAGTGTGTGTGCAGGACATATCATGACTAATGCAGAGAGGAAAGCAAGTATCTGTTGTTTTAAGTCAGAGGTGCTTATTGTGGGGCTTGACGAAAAGAGCTAGCTTGCTGTTAGCCCTTACATACGTTACAGCCCCCTTTTTTAGTTTCATAACATGGTGTCTATGATATACCCAAAATTAACTTGTAAGCCAAGACTTTCGTGTTGGAATGACCTTTTATTCTTACTGTTAATCTGTGTGTATTAAAACTTAAGAGGTAGTTTTCATGCCTGCAATGCTGATGAGCATGATTTGATGCATAAAAAGCAACAGCATGGTAATCCTAACTATTAAGTCAGTAATTGATTTTTAAAGTTTTTTTATGCCAAGGAAGATGAAGAGGTTCCTCATTAATATTCAGTTCTTTTCTACCTTCCATTACTACAGCCTGATGTGTTGTGGATTTTGAGCATGGTCTGCTGAGTATCACAGTGCAAATAACCAAAAGGCATTTCTGTAGTGGCCCTGCACTGCATATGTAGGTGATGCAGCCCTGTGTCCTGAGGCTATGCCATAAAAGCAAAGAAAAGTGTCTGGGAGAGAGGGCAGTGCCTGCAGGCTGGGAAGCGCTCCGTGGGTCCGGGACCCTTCGAGAGATGGAACTTGATTCCATCCTGATGCTGCCCCCATCCATGACCTTACTTCAGCCTGTCCTTCTACTAACGTTGTGAAACTATGGGCCCTTTGGACTATTTTTACAGCTTTTTTGCTGTATATAGTAAATCCTTGTCCAAATACTGGTTAGGCTTTTTGTGAACTAGACAACTCTTCTGTTGCCCAGTTAAGTAACCGATTGCAGCAGTAAAGATTTCAAGGTCAGACGGTAAACTAGAGATTTTCCTGTAGAAATATGAGATCTTAGCATGGTATGGTTGGTTTTAAAAACTAAGAAGCATGTAATTCTGCCTGCTTGGATTTCAGTGTCTCCTATGCTGCCATCCTGCAGTGGTATATCGTTACACAGTACGTTCTAGCTATTTAAACACACATTTTAACATTCTTTAGGTCCTTTGTTTAATTTTATTGTCCATAGGAAATGGCTGGACCTAAATTATCTGAGTAGATACGTCTGGGCTCTTCAAGCAAGTAGAGCTCGATACATGAAAGCGTTGCTCCCCCCTCTCCCCCCCCCCCGAGAGCAGCCATTGTCAGCGTGGCTGGGTGGCAGGAGGCCGCGCTGGTGACAGGCGCCTGCGAGCACTGCTGCCAGCGAGCACTGCTGCCAGCTGAGCGCTGCGGCCGGCCGGGCACCCGGCGGTGGCGGTGGGGTGACTGGGTGCGGGTTGCCATTGGCCCTGGCAGGCTCCTGCCCGCTGCTTACCTCTCACCTACTGGGCAGGCGCTGGTGCGTTTGGCATGTGACAAATGTCCCGGGAGACCTTGGCTGTAGAGGAGAGCACCAGCTGAGCTGACTGCAATCCCTTTCCCCCCCCCCCGCCCCGCAGCTGGTTCTTGCTGTGGAATATCCATGTCGGCGAGCGCTGGCGGGGAGCAGCCTCTTTCAGCTCTTCCTTCTGTGTGAACGTGACAAATCAAATGTGCTTCCTGTGCTTGATTATATTGCTGTGTGCTGCTGCCTTGGGCCTCCTTAGATGCTGCTTTAGTCTGCCTCATGACCAGAGATAAATTGCTGGCAGGGTGCTGGGAGAAATAGGAAGCTTGCTAGCGTAGAGGAGCTATGGGAGGATATCAGCTGTCAAGGCAGCTTGCTGTTGTGAGCTTTGTGTGCACAACTGAAGGCAGAATAGAAGAGAGCGAGTTCATTTAATGGTCTCAAGGGATGCAAAATCCTGCTCCTGCTATGCTACTATAGGATTAGGATGTTCTCTGTTAGGTTAATGCAAGCAAGGTAACATCTTGTACCCCAGCACTCCCTTTCCCTGACCTCGCTGTTTGACACTTAATGTTTAAACAGTCTTATAATACAGCTATTCTACAAGAAAATATTTAGTGTTTGTGAAATGCTGTCCTTAAAAAAATAAGGGGGCAGGGGCAAAAGATTTGTTAAGGTCTGTTAAAACTGTTAACTGTCTGTTAAAAGCAATATTAAAACCTTGCAGGAATTGCTTCTTGTCAGCCCCACCTGTTTTTCTCAAGTATGAACCAGTAATTGCTTGATTACTTAATTGCAGCACTGAAGTCCAAAGCTTTTGCCTGCCTAGTGGCAGATCAAATTATTTTGATAGTGGGAAGCTAGCAGGACAAAGCATACATCGCTCTCCTACAACAACAGTGAATCAAAAGGGGATTTCAAATCTTTGTGTGTAACTCTATTTCATATCAACAGATTCCAGCATCGGGACAACTGCACTGAACTGCAATGCAAGCACATGAGTTGTTCAGACACCTACGAATGCCAGAGCTTGGGGATGTCAGACAGTATGTGCGCACCCTTCCGACAAATACACTGATGGGCTTCGGTGCTTTTGCAGCTCTCACGACCTACTGGTATGCAACAAGACCGAAAGCACTAAAACCACCATGTGATTTAGCAATGCAGTCTGTGGAAGTAGAGGTAAGTGTCACTTAATGGATGCTGTCATTCACTGAATTTTGAATCCTAAAGGCAGCATTGAGAGAGACAAAACACTGGTTTACATGAGTGTTTCTAAACTTTTGGGTGGGGGGCAATACGTTTCAGAGAGTGTATTTCTAAAACATGGCTTGAACTCATTTTTTTGCTTTCTGAATTTGAAATCCAGTTTGAGGGCTGAGGGTCATGGTGGTAACTAGCATGGGAGAAAAAGACTTTGAGCTTCAGATCTGACTGGTGGGGGGAAACTTGTGAATGTTGGAGTTGGTACGGTATAGTTTTCAATTCCTGGAAACGTGCTTAGGTGATGACCTATTAAATTAGGTCTTGGGGTCAGAGTATGTATGCTGGTGTATACTGATTAGCCTAATACTTTTCTGTTAAAATATTTAGTTTATAATAGCTGACAGATGAGACTTTATATTGGGTTACAAGCATGAAGAGGGTACTAACTGTCCTCAAATGATTTGTGGAAAGGTATCATAGTCTTGCTAAGAGATCCTAGCCATAAAGAAAGTCGAAATTAAAGCAACCACCTGCTAAACTCTGGATATGCTAGTTTAGCTTTGCTTTTACCTCCTTTAGAGGCAAACAGAGTTGCTGTTAGGTGGTGTTTTTTTACAGTGAAGTCAAATTTGCTTAGAAGCAAATACAGACAAATGATTACGTGGCTAAAGTTTCCTGAGCAGCAGTTTTAACAATTTCCCTGTTCACCACAGAATCAAGATTTCTACCACTTATTTAATTCTTTCAAGAGTGCCTCTGTACTTCTTCAGGCTACACAGGGTGTTTCCTTTTTTGAAGGAAGGAGACAGCTTTGAAAGGTTGTGATCCTCAAGGGAGGCAATTATAAAATATAGGATTGTAAGGCTGCCGGTTTCTTGCATTACTCTTGATAGTCAGAAACTACCACTGTAGATTTTTTTCATATATACTTGCAACTGAAGTCTCCCTTTACAGTGCATTCTTCTGTGTGGATAGACTGCATCCAGTTGTCCTGTATCAGGTGCAGTTAACGTGGCTTCTTGTTGTGCTTAAGAGTAGATGTGACTACAAACTGATGTAAACAGATGCGGCAGAGCAGTTTGAAACTTATAGTAGTTAAATTTCATGAACTTTAGCAAAGCAAACTCCTGTCATAGCCTCAAATCAAGCACTTCCTTTGCAATGTTTCATGATATTGAAGTTGAATAATGAAGCATTAGCTGGCCCCTTTGTTCAAAAGTTTAGTTAGTACCACTTATTTCCTAATCTTCCTCCCAGTGTGGTATATAGTAAGCTTACTGAAACATCATGTTACTATAGCAAGCAAAGGTCTACTATTAGAATTACACAAAAGGGAAACAAAAATATGCCCTGGTGGTGTGATAATTGCCAATAATATCTCTTTTCAAGGAACGCATTTAGAGTAAGGATCTGGAGATTAGATCTTACTTCTCTTGGTGAGCTTTCCCAGTCCTGACAGCAGCCACTTAGACAGTGAGTAGAATAGTCTTGTAGAGCAGCATGTCCAGCAGCAGCTGGAATAAACTAGCAGTGAAAGCTTTCCAGCTGTGGAGGGCCTCGCTAGTCAGTATAGACTTCGGTATGCTTGGGGGGCTTTGCATTGGAAGATGGTAAAACAGTGGCTCTAACTGGCCATAAAACCAGTGACAAATGCTTATTTGCTTGAGACTCTAGACAGCAGTCTCAGTTCACTGCATTTACCTCTTCAAGCTAAATTGTGCGGCACTGCTGGGTTCTGTGACCACAATCATTGTTCGGTAGTATCAGACTTCACTAAACTACGTAATGCATCATTGATCCATATTGTACTGATTAACATCAGCTCTCTGATCAGAGCAAGATAGGTATAACAGCATTGTATTTTCTGAAGAGGCAATGAAAAAATATTTTAATAGGAAGACTGAACAGTAGTAAAACTTAAATGAAAAACAGCTGCATGTGTTAGCATGTCTTGGTGATAAGAGTTCAAACTTCGGGAGCATGTTGAAATGACCAAGATCTATCCAGTCTTGTTTATTGACAGTTCAGATACAGCCCTTGAAGTACTGTTGCAAACTGTACCAAACTGTAATCAAATGAAAATGTATGTTTTGAAAGAAGTTTCAAGTGTCTGTTAGAACTGGTCACTTTATAACAGTAACGAGTGTAATACAGTGCTTGGCATTCAGTTTCTCACTACATTTTGCTTAGAATTTCACTTCACTTCCTCCATTCTTATACATGTGTTAAGATGGATTGTCACTTCCACAGAAGAAAAAATATCAAATACTGCTCTCAAATTATGTCTCAACATTTTTTTTTCTGGCTAAGCAATACAATATTAAAAGGTCTAGGGAGTAAGCAATGTGCTCCAAAAAAGATATGGCAGAAGGCAATTCCTCTTCTCTACTGTTTTAATATCTAATCTACCTGTTTATTAATGATAATAATTTTGAACTATAAATAAGCTTCTGCTTAATTCTTACTCGTGAATTATTTCCTTTGCCTCTAACAAAGTTAAATGAAGTCAGTGACTGGGGTCAGGTTTCTACATGTTCTGATAATAAATCTTCATAGGTTTATATGGGAGAAAAAAGATCCTATTTACTGCTCTTCCAGGTCATTTACCATCTCTGGAAAGCTTTGATTTAGTAGGCCAGCACGCAGTGACCCATTTTAACCATCAGTGAGTGGACATAAAGATGGCATGCTTAGTTGAATATCAGTGCAAAGAGTTATTGAAAACATCAGCTCTTCTAGAGTAGATGCCACAATTAAAAGACATGGAGTACGATCTTTGAAGTATGCACACTACAGTTGCATGTCACTGAAAGAGACCCTCTTGTCTTCAAAGCTCCTAACCTGATCTCTCTTCAGGAGAACTTCTTGGAGGTATAGGTGAAAATCTTTCAGGATCCACCTGAATCCCTTGTCTGTAGGAGGGGAGACAAGATTAATGAAGAGTAAGTCTAAATAAAGTCTGACTAGTGTGAGACTGCATTGCTGAGACTCATGCTATACTCAACCATGCATTATATTGTGAAGAATTTCAGTGCTACAGTAATGGTAGAAATAGGGCATTAGTCCTGTGTTTTGCAAAGCTTGTGCACCTGTCTGTAATTGGTTCAACAAGGCTACGTGCTGGGTCCTGCACTTCGGGTCACAATGACCCCAGGCAACACTACAGGCTTGGGAAAGAGTAGCTAGAAAGCTGCCCAGCAGAAAAGGACCTGGGGGTGCTGGTTGACAGCCGGCTGAACATGAGCCAGCAGTGTGCCCAGGTGGCCAAGAAGGCCAACAGCATCCTGGCTTGTATCAGGACCAGTGTGGCCAGCAGGCCTAGGGAGGTGATTGTCCCCCTGTACTCGGCACTGGTGAGGTCGCACCACAAACACTGTGTTCAGTTTTGGGCCCCTCAGTACAAGAAAGACATTGAGCTGCTGGAGCGTGTCCAGAGAATGGCAACAAAGCTGGTGAGGGGTCTGGAGTGCAAGTGTTATGAGGAGCAGCTGAGGGAACTGGCGCTGTTTAGTCTGGAGAAGAGGAGGCTGAGGAGGAGACCTTATCACCCTCTACAACTACCTGAAAGGAGGTTGTAGTGAGGCGGGTCTCTTCTCCCAGGTAACAAGAGGAAATGGCCTCAAGTTGCTCCAGGGGAGGTTTAGATTGGATATTAGCAAAAATTTCTTCACCAAAAGGGTTGTCAAGCATTGGAACAGGCTGCCCAGGGAAGTGGCTGAGTCACCATCCCTGGAGGTCTTTAAAAGACGTGTAGATGTGGCGCATAGGGCCATGGTTTAGTGGTGGACTTGGCAGTACTAGGTTAACAGTTGGACTTGATGATCTTAAAGGTCTTTTCCAACCTAAACGATTCTATGATTCTATGTTAGATCCTATTTGAATAACTTGTGTGAAATCAGCCAAACATTCCAGTCCTAAGATTCAAATGTTTGGTGGTTGTAATGACCAGTGATTTTTCAAAAAGCTTGCTGCAGACAGAACCTTCCCTGATATTACACACATACTCTGGATAAGGACCCTTTGGACAGGCTCTTGGAGTAGCAAGAACTGCTATTTTCAAGCAAAGTGTAGACAAATACCATAATATTTCCTAGTAGATGAATTCAAACTGGGAGCATAAGGTAAGGTTTAAATGATCTTGAGCATATCCAGCTGTATTCCATTGCATCTCTGAAGAATAATATTGAACTCCTGATGGCCTTCACACAAGAAGCTGGGTGTTTTTCAGCAACACTCTTACTCTAGGGCTGTTGAAAATTCGGTTAATCTAACTTTACTTTGGGTGAAAAAGAATAAAGTAAGCAGAACCGTAAGTTGGTCATGTTTCCCTTTACTGAAAACTCATGAGAACTGATGGGGTCTTTTCAATAGTAGTCTGTTAGAGTTTCTCTTTTTTCAGAAGGACAGTGCAGTCAGTCTTTTACCTAAGCAGAGTGTTCTTTGTCTGGTAGGTCTGGTCCTCAAATATGGTTAGTGCCTCAGGCCCTGCAAAAACTGCTTTTGTGGTGCTGAGTAATAGGGCATGTAGACAAAACAGTAGTAGCTCAGATGAGGAGAAAACAAATATTTCTTGACTGTTACCAAGGAATGGCTTGGGATATTTACCTGACACAGGAATTGTAGCATATCAAACCTGGTACTGATGCATTGTACTTGTTGACGTTACCTATGACTGTGGTTACAAACTACATTGTGTGATCTTCCTCAGGTTAGCTCCAGAGGTGGTAAAACTGGGAAAATCTAGAAGCTGACTTTGGTTATCCAAGATGTGTGAAACCAGCACAATAAAGCAAGCAGTCTCGCTTTTCTTTCCAGGCAGAGACATGTACTACTGATCTGTTCATAGAGTAGATGTTGGTCTGAGTACAAGTATGCTCTTGAATGTCTAATGTTATGAATTTTTAGAGGTAAGCCAGTCATTAACTTGTTCTGGGTCATGTTCAGAGTGTACGTTTCTGCTTACTGTCAGAGGAGTGGCAAGTATTGCATTACACATAGTGTTTTGCTAAAACAGGTTAGACTTGTTTTAGTGTTAAAATATATTTATCCTCTCTGATGTGCCTTTAATGTGCGAGCTCCTTTCTGTGGACATGGGCAGTATGACATCTTCTGCAGATAAACCTGTTGTTTATCTAGTTTATGCATGAACAGCTGCTCTCTGATCTTCCAGGGTACTTTGAACACAGGGAAAGAAACCAATGGCTGGGAAGAGCCTATGATAGCATATGAATAGGTTTTTGACATTGTGGATGATGGCACAATTCAGGCACAGATATAGTTAGTCAGGATTTGACTTTGTGAAAGAGCCAGGAGTTGACTACAACCACAGACAGAGACAGAATCATATGTAATGTTTACCCAAGACCCTCTGTTTAACCAGCTAGGCTCTTCCTGCTAAGCACTTGCTTCTAGGTGTCTGTCATCAGAGCAAGACTAATAAATGTGGCCTGATAGTACCTGCATAACTGCAATTTGTGAAACTTGATTGATACGAAATGAGATTATTTAATCAGTCACTCTAGAAAAGGCTATGTTAAAACTATGAACTACTAAATTCTTGTATTGACTTCCACGTGTAGCTTATGTAAATGCTTACCTGCTGAAAAATGGTGATTTTAATCCTCAAGATAGTATTGTCTTGACTGCCTCTAACTAGATCAGGAGGAAACCTTTTTTGGTAAGAGGGAACTTTAAACTGGATTAAGGGACTCAATTTTTATCTGGTAGAGGGTATTTCACATATGAGAACACTTGTTTTAGGGTGGTGTTGACCACCCTTAAAATCACTTAGGTTTTGAAACCACAGTTTGAAGTGTGATAATGTTTTGTAATCTTAATTAGAAAAGTTGATTAGGATCTTGGCATTAATATTGTATTTAGAGAGCTCTGAGGCTGGAGTGATTTAGAAAGCTTGATGGAATTAATTATGCTATATACTGCAATAATAGAGTAAAACATTTCTTAAGAAGAACTGTGTCTAGTAAGGAGTGTCAAAGGGCTTTTTGTGGTCCTCACTTGTTCTCTGCTATCATAGGTAGCTGAGGAATAAGACTTAGCCTGACAGGTTTTTAGTAATGCAGGAAGCAGTCTGATGCTTTCAACAACGTTCTGGGAAACCTTGCAGATCTCTCCTCTGTGGTGAAAAGAACCAAAGATCTCTCAAGTAGAATTTGCCAAGGCTCATAACAAAACTTAATGGATGAGGTGTTTTTATTCCTTCAGGAAATTGCAGTTCATTTATAACTAACAAGTGTGTCTAACCTTTCTAATTGGTTTTCTTAGGGTGGTGAGCATGCTCGAAGGTCCTCTCTTCTTAACAGTGATGAACTGTTGATATACTACTACGATGATGTGAGAACAGTTTATGATATCTTCCAAAGGGGTGTGCAAGTATCAAGTAAGTCTAAAATTTTTTTTCAACAGTATGTCAAGAACTAAAGGTCTGGGCTTTTTTGAAATGCAGTTGGGGATAGGGGATGTCTACGTAGCAAAATGATAAAACGTATTGGGTGTGAGCTTTCTTGAAGGGAAATTTAACTGTGACCTCCTGTGAAAAGAGTTGTGTGAATAAAGTCAGTGCAGTGTTCCTTAGCCTAAACCAACCCTGTTGTGTCTATGTCCATCCCCAGCTTCCCTCCCTCCCCCCGCCAAAAAAAAGTTTGTCTTCTGAAGGTGTTTGCAAAGAATCTAGAGGCTTAACACCAAGAGTGTCATTAGTTCGGTGTCAGGGCAGAGGAGTCGGGTTAAATTTTGAGTAACTTTTGATTATCGTTTTTAGATAATGGTCCATGTCTAGGTGTTAGAAAACCAAACCAGCCATATGAGTGGATCTCCTACAAAGAGGTAAGTAGTCTCTCTAACTTAATGCTAGACCTGCTTCTGCTTGTCAAGACCATTGATAAAACATCCAGTAAAGTGATATAATGTCTTAATTATTTATAGATGTTTTAATGTGGTAGCAGAATATTGGAGAAAGGTTCTAGTTCCTATTAGAGTATCTTAAAGGAACAGCCTCAAATATGTGCAAGGGGCAGAAGAGATGATTATCTCCTGCACTTACTTGGTTTAACAGTTTTATTTCAGAAATTTTTTGGGTTATCTTGGCAGCTTTTAGCACCTCATTGCTGAATTGTTTAGAACTCTAAGTTCCCTAAGAAGGGCTGCAGCTTTGAAGTAGTATACAGGGACTCGGACTGCTACTACTTCAGGTGCTTGCTTCCAAGAGTCTCATTTTACATTAGGAAAAGTCCTATCTACAGATGTTACTTGTGCTTTTTGACAACTTGTCTCCATAGTGCTGAATGATGGGTGTATAGGGTGGTAACAGATATGCTTCTAACTAGTAGCATGCTCCTTCATGATTGCTAAAAATATCTTTATGCAAATCTTTAAGAGCTGGGCACTTCTAGCTTGTTCCTGATTTGATCAGTTATTGTCTTCAAATTTGCATAAACCTTGCCTATTGCATACTGTTAGGGCCATTAAACACCTCTTTTATGTAGCAGACCTCACTTTCTCCAAGGTGATTTTTGCCTGGCACTTGTTAGGTGCAACTTCTTGTTAATAAAGCTTTTCTGTTTGAGTCATGTGACTAACATGGATTCAGGTCATGTGCTATGTGGAAAGAATTTAGAAAACTGCCTTCCCAAGCTTCGTTTATAGAACTACCTGGGTTTTGCCTCCTTATTCTCCTGCTTTTTGAAGGGAGAAATGCTATTCCGAAAGGCACTGAATGAAGCAGAAGGATGGCATATATAGTGCTTGTGATTGAGCAGAAATATAATGCTGAATCATTCCAGGGTCACTTCTGGGGTTTAATACAGATACATACTCAGAAAAGGCTGTTTTGTTGTGAGCTTAACATTTAAACTTACACTTAACACTTTCAAGTCCAACTGGATTAAGTGTCTCTTCTGCTGCATATTAAGTTCACGTGTAGTATCTGTAATCAGTACAGTGTAGTGGCACTGCAGTGTTTAGGTACCTAATCAAAGTCACAGAGGACATCCAAAATAGCCTAGAAAACTTCTATCTACTTCATACTAGTTATTGGCCTTCTTTTTGTAAGGCTTAAGGTAAAATAATGTTGAGGGGTGTATGCTGATGAGCTTGCTCTCAATTTTCTTGTCTTCTCTCTCTTTTTTGCCCCTCCAGGTTTCAGACAGAGCCGAGTGTGTGGGCTCTGCATTACTTCACCGAGGCTTCAAACCATCTCACGTTCAATATATAGGTATCTTTTCACAAAACAGACCTGAGGTAATTTAATTGACAGTGTGCGTATTGGTGATCTAGCTGTTATTGAAGTGGCCGACTGTTATCTGTTGCTTTTTGGCAGTGCACTGAGCTTCCCTGCTAAGAGTCTGTTTGGTGTTGGGAAAGGCTAAAGGCTGACATTGTAGACCCACAAGCCATAGACATGGCATCTTTAGCTAAGAACCAAAACTGATAATTGACACAACTGTTAGTGTCTTATATTGGTTTTTTGCTCCCAGAGCTGGATGCAGAAAGCCGGAGAGCAGGAAGAGAGTCAGGGAATCCAGAAGAACTTAACTCATTCTCTTCTCCTTCCAGTTTATAGAGGAGGGCTGTTTAACGGGAAGCTAATGTGGTACTTTGTGAATGTAATCACCATTTGCTTTCTCTTAAAAAGTGACACTGGAGGACAAGGTAATTGGTAGTGGTTGGAAGTCACAAGGAGGTGCTTAAATTCTTCAAAACCCAAAGAAACATTTAGTGATTAAATACTTGGACAGATAGATGGCTAAAGGTGATAGGGCCTCTGGCAGAGATAAAACTGAGGCACAAAGATTCTGGGAGAGAGAACTGCTGATGAAGGCAAAAATTGAAAATTAATTGCAATTTATTAAATTGCAATTTATTAAAGGGGCAGAAAGACTAAAGAAAGTGACATAATTAAAGATCACCTGACAAAGCAAAATGATGTTACAAACCTGAGACAACTATAGGGATATTTAGATTATTAGCTGGTGTCTATTCATTTTAACCCAGAAGTGGTTATAGACTGCTGTTTCTAAAAATATTATGAAATAAATATTTTCTAGACTTGTTTGTTAAATCTATTTAATAGGACTGAATTTCTCTAACCTGTATTTATGTAACAGTTACATAAAATGTTGTTTTAATACTCTAAGCTTAGTAGCTTGATCTGGTACTTGCTGCGTTCAAGCAAGTTCAATCCAAACCTGTATTAAGACAGGAGACCGGTTCTTAAGTTTTGTCAAAAATATGCTGTCCCTCTTGATGAAACACTCCCAGCTGGGTGCCGTTATCTAGAGCCATCTACAGTGTTGACAGGGTTAGAAGTTGTATCAGTGTCTCAGTCATGCTGGACAACAGCTTGCCATTGGATCTCTTCTGATTTCAGTTTGTCACTGAGCCTTTCCTGCTGTCATTAAAATGCAAGCTGTGTGACAAGTGACCTTGACCCCCGTCATCCTCTCCAATCCACACCACAAAAAAACCCCTAACTCTAGCCTTGTACGGATGAAGGGGAAAAAAACCCAACATTTCTTCCAGGTTTTGAAATCTGCAATAGATTGCTGTTTGGATTTTCCTGCTGGAATTCTGGTTCTAACAGCTACAGTTTTATTTCTGTAATAAAAAAGGCTGGGACGTCTCCAACTAGGAAGCTGTTAAATGACATTGTGTTACAGACTCCTCAGTTTGGTCTCCTGTGCTTATAACATTACGAACTGGAAGTAAAAAAGGAAGCCAGATGTTAATGTTGTGCCAGTTTGAACTGTTTCTCTAAGACCTTTGGGTGCGAAGTCTTTGACTGCTGGGTCAGGGGGTTTTCCGAAGGAGAGCATGGTAGTGTGGCCTGCTCTTGGATCAGAGACAAAATGTGCTTGAGTTGCATTGCTCCAGCAGGCTTTGAGTTGTTGGGTCAGGAATGAGCTGGAAAGACTTGTTTAAACCAGCAATTTAAAATCTGGTATTTTCCCTGCTGAAAACTACTGGATGGGTGTTGTGACATCCCCAACATAATCACTAATCCAAACAGGAGATGATACGGAGGATTTTTTGTATGAAGTGGTTCACACTTCTCAGTTCAGGGAACAACTGCTGGGGAAATCCCCTAATGGGGAAAACCCTAGCATGTTACTTGCTTAAATGTCCACTAAAAAAAAAAAAAAAAAAAAAACAAACCCAAACTTGGATTTTTAAATAAAAATATTACTTTCTCTTTGAGTAGGAAAACAGGTGATCTCTTGTGTAAGCAAGGAAGTTGTGTTTTGGATTGAGAAAACTGGACTGTGAAATATACAGTGTCTCTTAATAGATCAGAGCCATGTCAGAAAACAAATTGAAATGTTCGGACTGCTGTCTGTATTCAGTACTAGTTGCTTGCTTGGGCTTTCAGAGAGAACTCAAGTGTCAAGGTTTGATATTTGTATTTAAATACTCTAACTTTAGAAGCTAAAATGGAAGAAAAATGTCTTGGTAGTCCAGAAAATAAAGATGCTGGTTATATTGAGAATGACAGTGTGCAAGGGTTGTTGGAGGCTGCAACAAAAGCTTTTATCACTGTGTGCAGCTTCTGAAGCCCACTGTATTAGACCACCACCCTATTAAAATTACTAAACTTCAAGCTGCTGAACAGCAATACAGCTGCCCCCTTGTTACGTGTACAGGTGGATGCTATCTAGGAAGAAATATTCATGGCCTTTCATGGCTGGTATAGGTGTGCCTGCTTAGACTTATCACTATGTCTGATGTCTGCATGAAAGTCTGGTTACCTGTTAGCTGGCCTTGTACTAGTTTTATAAGAAGCATTTTTGGACAAGAGGTGTACAACTTATCTATCGCGTAAATGCTTTCAGAAAAACTCCCTGTGTTTAAGGCTGCCTCAACCAGTAGAGAACTTACTTTAGGGAGCTTGCCTGTAATAAACAGTTCATAAAACTGAGATTTAGCAACCTTGTTAACGTAGCCTCTATATTAGATATTACATGGAATAACTCGCTGAATGATGTTAAAACTTGTCATCATAGCGAGGTGAGGTAACTGGCTAGTGTCCTGCAAAAACACTGGAAAGTGTGACAAAGTTTGAGGGTGGGGAAGGGAAACGAGCACCCTTGTTAATGCAATCCTTGTTGAATTGTAAATTCTGATAACTTTTAAAGATGCATGTTTTGTTCCTGTAACTGGAACTGACTAAAAGTACTGTGTCTGAGAACTTCTTTCACTCTTCTTTGGGGGGAAAAAACTGAAATGTTCCAGTTCTACTGGCCTCTCATGTGTCTGGAGGCTCCCATTTCAGGAGTTGTATGCTAACCTGTATTTTGGTGTAGACAGTTGTTGACAAACTATACCCAATAGCTACTATCTGGAGAAAGAATTGCATGACTGTTTTACCTTGATGGTACTTTGGATGATATCAGACTTGCTGTAAAGCATTGTCAACTTGCATCACATACAATAAGGCTGCAATATCCACTATGTTTATTGAGTACTGCACTTGTTAGCAGGCAAATCCTTCTTATTGTAGCTTGCAGGGTTGCAATTGCATTTTTTTATAGAAGTCTTCAGATTAGATTCCTTTAAAGAAGAATGGTTAGTCTTGAAATGCTGAAAAACTTTCTGGGGCTGGTTTTCCAAAGTACTTCTAGTTTAACTGCATATGTTGCATGTCTGGCCATCAAATGAGATGCAGGTAATGTAGAGGTAAGGATACTGTGTCTATATAAATTTAATGTGTGTCGAGACACAAGCAAGTTGTTCACTGATTCATATACTGTGGTAGTATAGAATATTGAAGATTCTGACTACCTCAGTAACCTAAAACCAAGAAAAATTGTGCTCTTACTCAAAGTTTCTTTCTGTTAATAGGTAAAGTAAGGTGACGGTCAATGTTAACCATTTTTTTTTTCCCAAAAGTGCTTAAAATTACTGTTGGGGCAGAGTTGAGTTTTATTGGATTGGATTCTTTCCCATAGCTCCTTATTGTTTATTTTTAATTTCCTCCTTCCACAGATAAAAATGTAGTAGGTCTTCAAAGTAAACAAATTATACAAACTGCCACTTATTTTTTGGAAAGACTTGTCCAAATGAACTCTGTCCTTGTTAGAATCCAAATATGAGTCTTTCTTTGAGGTCTGTTATGATAAGCAAACACAGTGACTTGCATCTCTTATCTTTGTGCAGTGGGTTATCATTGAACAAGGATGCTATGCATTCTCCATGGTGGTAGTGCCACTCTACGATACATTGGGAACTGAAGCAATCACATACATTGTGAACAAAGGTAGGACACTTCCAGTAGTTCAGCAACTGAATGTATGATGGCAGAGCTGACTGAGGGCAGAACTGTAGCCTTCTTCAGAAGAGTGTTCCATTTCCACATTCTGAAGCATGTATGGATTTAGTCTAAACTTGTCATATGGATAATGTCGTTCTCTTTCATTAGCTGACTTGTCCTTGGTTTTCTGTGACAAACCTGACAAGGCCAAACTTCTGCTAACCAGTGTGGAAAAGGGGGAAGCTCCAATACTCAACACCATTGTTATCATGGAGTCTTTTGGCATGGATCTTGTGGAACGTGGCAAAAAGTGTGGGGTGGAAGTCTTCAGCATGAGAGAAATAGAGGTAAGCATGCTTAACTTTATTGCTTTCATCCCATTTACTTGTGGATGAAGAAGGCAGTGTCTGTTGAACAGGTTTTAGGACTGTGAACAAAATGTGGTGGATTAATTTCAAAATACTTAAGTATCTCTTGGATTGAAATTTACACATAAAAAACCAGAATGAAAACAACTTGCTAATAGTATTTCACAATACTCAAAATGTAAAACTGTATATGCCAAGATGACGGAACGAAAGCTTGTTAGCGTAGTCCAGACTGAACATCAGATCTGAGTGTTAAGGCTTGTCTATGTGAAGCAGTAACATGATAATTATATACTATGACTAATACTTCAGAAATAAATTATTTCAAAAAGAGCCTGTGTGGGTTTTGGTCTTGTGAAAAATGGCATCTTACCCTGTACACTGAATCTACAAAATTCTCTGGGGGAGGAGGAAAATGGCAGTAAACTGTTCCAGGGTAAGCTTATGGTAATGTAGGGGAATGAGACTTCCAGATTTTGGAAGTAGAAACCATCTTGCTCAGCCACCTAATGTTCAGGTCTTGGTTTTGCTTGTGGTTTTGTCTGCATAGATCTCTTAAGCAAGTTTATTTCATACTTCATTCGTTATTTGGAGAGCTCTGTCCCAGGATCAAATTGCATAAAGTACATCTTTACTGAGAGATTATGAAACCGGGTTTAGCCTGGTTCCAGCTGGAGTTCTGGTGAAGGCTTGGCTCACTAGGACTTGAGTATCTCCAAATAAGTGTGCTTGCCTTGTGCAGCTGTCTGTAACTGGTGTGAAATACTTCAGTTCACTGAACTTGTTTTCACAGCGGTCTTAACTGCTATGGTAACAGGGACACCTTCTGGTAAAGACACAAAAATGCCAGCATGTCTTTTTAAAAGATGATTAAGTGTATTGTAGCTAGCTAGCCTTACCAGACTTACACAGTGCTGTAGCTCACTGGCAAAAGGGTTGGGTTAAACTCGGAAAAAGATTGGCTCAGCTGCAAGTTGGTATGCTAAAATCAGCTTCTTTCCTTGGGTTGAACTCAAGTTTTTGTCAGAGGAGAATGCTTTCCACTGGATCTTCTAGCTACAGAAAAATAAAACCAACAAATCTTTAAGTTAAAAGTTTAGATGCTTAAATAGTGACTTCCAGTAGTACCTTGTAGGTCTTACTTAACACCGCCACTTGATGTTTGGATTAATGCAGTAATAGGTGCTCCAGGAGCCTCTTTTCTAAATCTCAGAAGCTAGGCAAACTTAAATATTTCTAATAGTGTTTCAGTGAGCAGGAATAAATTTTGTCACTTTTTTTGAGGTAGAGGCTTTTAGGGTCTCCCACAAGGCAACTATGAACTATTTAGGAGTTTAGAATAGAATGACTGTTTCTAGCTTCAAGTACTTGTTTTCTGGATTTCTGGCTTGAGCTTATTGCTCAGCTATGCCTAATAGGTTATGTGACCAGTTCCTCTGTATCTCCCAGATGCCATAAGCTTGGTTTCTGATGCCTAGTATCTGTATGTATGCTATGGTTACTTAGAACTGAGTAGCTGTGAATAAATGGCTCTTCAGTAGGAAGAGATGTTGGAGTTCTGCTAGAGGAGATCAAAAGAGGCCTGTGGAGATCTTAGCTGTACATTCAGTAAATGCCAGATATTACTCAAAACAGGCTGTAGGGAAGTATTGAGCTTCTGGTGGTACTTGAACTGCAGATGCTGTTGCTTTGAGCAGGGAGCTGCCTAGTCAGAGTGGCAAATTTTTGCATAATGGCACTGTTTCCCATACCTGTAAGTTTGCCCTTTTGAATGTTAACTGTGCTTCCAGACATTCCTTTTACTGGAAGAGGTTTATCATACTAAAAGAAGTCTAGGGCTAGTCAAGGAATGCATAGTGCTATTGTGTACCTGGAACTTAAAAGCAACAGTGAAGTTGTGTGGGCCCTCAAAGAGTACTTCCAAAGCTATACTTGAACAAAGTCCATTTTAATTTGCATAAGTCCTTAAGCTAATAATGTTTTAGTCTTAAATAAGCATGACATCATAGCATGATTTGAAACTTTAAAGCTCATAGATATTGAACATCAGCTTTTAAATATTTCCTCTTAATCACTATATCCTTGATGATAAAAAGATCATCTTGGTACCCATTCTCTTCTGCCTAAAGAACTAATGGCATCATTAATGGTCAGGCCTGAATAATCATGAGGAGGGAGAGGGAAGGACAGGAGTTCTAGAGGACAGAACCTTGTGCTCTCTGCTCTTCAGTATGAAAGGAGTACAAACCACCAACGTTCCATCATGGGGAAACTCACTCTTCCTTCTCACAAGCAGTGATGTTGGTGGAAGGTGCTGGCTGAGACAAATCTTGCTTCATCTATTCAATGGTTGTCAGTGGCATGTGTCTTCTGCATGAGGCATAGGATTGCTTGCTTGCTGTGGCTTGTCATAACACTGCTCAACCTTGAGCTTCTTTAGTGAGTGAATTCTGGTTTACTAGCTGGAAAAAACCTATGAGTTTTAGATTAGTTATCACTTTTGTATTTGTAGAACATGGTAATTATTCTATATATCCTTAAAACACCCTTTAAAGCATTTGTTACCCTTTAAGTTAAAATGCCTTAACAGACATTGTAAATAGTGGAATCTTATGGTGTTTGGTAATGTTTGTCTGGTAGATTTAAAGCAAAAAAGGCTATGTGCTCATGTCTAAATTGTCTCTCTCCCCTTTCTCTCCTTTCTGTAGGAGCTGGGAAGAGCACACAGGCAAAAACCTATTGTAAGTATGAAATTGGTTCAAGTTACTTAATCTGAAGCTGGATAGCATTCTGTAGATCAAACTAGCAAATCTCCCTATCTCCCATAGCTCAAAAGTAACACTAGTATTTCAACGTTTTGTCCAAGAACATCTTTTTCCTTGCTATCGTAACCATACTAATACTTACTTTCTTAACTTTCATAGCCTCCAAAGCCAGAAGATCTAGCAGTCATCTGTTTCACCAGTGGAACAACAGGTATACCTCATTACATCATGCAGAACTTATTATCCTGTATGTGCAAAATTAATTCAGAAGCCCTCCTACTTTTTGTTTCCAAGTCTCTCCCCTGCTGCTGCATCTTTTTGGCAAGTAGTAGCTGGGGAAGTTTTATGGTCAGGCTCCCTTTGATATTACCCCCTCCCTCCCCCCGCCCCGTTGATCAGTACAGAATTGCAGTATTGGGGGCTGGAGATGTTACAGGTTCAGTACTTATTTCCAAGCTCAAAAACGTATTTCCATTATAATAAGGACTCTGCATCAGACTTCAGACTTTCAATTCTTCCGTAGTCTTTTTTTTGTACTGTATGAGCAAAACTTGTTCCTTAGTTCTAAGCAACCTTGATATAAGACCAAAACAGAAAGACCACTGTCTAGATATCACATGCTCAACACTTGTGAATTAATATCCAACACTGGCAGGGAGCAAAAGGGAAGAGTACAATGACAAGCTACATTTTTAAAGCAGATGAGAACAGAAATTAGCCTGGATTTCATAGCTGCGTCTTCACAGAAGTGTTGAATTTTGAATGAGAAGCTTATCCAAGAGACATGACAATTTCTTAAGGATTTGCACTCCTTATGAAATGTAAGGACTCCAACACAAACTTACTACTTAACTCTTACCAGCTATTCTTGAAAGTGTGTTAAGTTCTCTGCCTTTAATGGATATACAAAGAAAGGTATTAATATCAAAGAAGGGACTGATTGATTGAAATGCTATTAGATTAGTTTTACCACTTCTTGGTAACTTGATCTAAAAATTTCACTGTTTCATCCTGATGTGCTTCTTCCTTAGGAAATCCCAAAGGAGCTATGATCACTCATCAAAACATAGTCAGCAATGCTTCAGCTTTTGTGAAAACTACAGAGGTAAACCACACAGGTTAACATTGTGGATTTGCGTGAAGAGAAGAATCTCAGGAGCAAAACCAACACTGAAATCTCATTAACTTTGGTCTTACATTTTCAGTTGAATCTTAGTAAAAGTTAACTTGACAGCACTCTGCCCATGCTAGGTCAGAAGTCAGTGTTTACTGTATTCTTCTGGCAGGGCCAAGAACCTGGCAGATTTACAGTTTGGTCTGATCCAAGCAAAATGTTATAAAGCTTCTGATGTGGATCTACGCTACATTCTGCCACGGTCTTATAGTGTTTGTCATTAGTGCAAGAGGGTTTGTGTAGAGGCTAACCTTTTCCACTAAGGATGGGAGAAGCTATAATATATTTTATCCCCCCAAAATAATTAAAGCCCTTGCATAAATGAGCAAGAAACATAACTCTGTATTTTTACTTGATACAGTGTTAACTTTTAGTTTACAATAAAGTACTAAAGTTCATCCACAGGCTAGCTAAGAAGACAGTTCTAAGTTCCATCGCATACTGATGTAATTAAAAATACAGTTGTGCTTATTTTGCCAAGTACTCTACGTAAAGAATTTGTTAAATTAAGCAACTGGTCTCACAGTCAGATCATGTACGGTACTTTTGATATCAACCTTATGTTGAACTGGTTAATCAAACTTTCTGATCTAGGATGGTGTGTATTTTTTAAACCTCTAAGGCATCTACTTTAACCTTTTTTTTGTTCCCCCTCCCCACCCCCAATGTATGTAATGGAACTTTCTGTGGTTTCTCTCAGAACTTGTTTCTATTCATAATCATATGAATGATAAGTTGTAATAATCTGGTCACAGTACTCAACTCTAAAAGATTACTATTTCTGCAATGTGTGTTTGCTCATGCTAGAAATCATTGCTGTATTCTCTTCAATAAAAGAAAGACAATGCAGCTTCATTACAAACAAAACTGAAGCGAGGGCTGTGCTCTAGAGTTTAGATGGTAGATTTCTGTTTCTTCCTCTTTGCCTAAGTTTTTAACTTAAGCAAAATAGAGAATCAACAAGAATTAAATTTAGTTTTACTCTTTCAGAAAACACTTATGCCTTGCTCTGATGATGTTCTGATATCATTCCTGCCCTTGGCTCATATGTTTGAAAGAATTGTTGAGGTAAGTATCTGTTTGATGTAGTGAACTATCAAGAAGCTTGCTTTTTTACAGAATGCATGTCTCTTGAATCCCAGTGATACACACTATTCCTTTTTGACCCTTGCACATGTATATCAAAGCTTGAGGAAAGGTCCAGGAAAATAATATCCCATAAACAATATTCAGTGAGTACTAGGCAATTGGTTTCCATACTGAAATGTAAACATTAGCCTTAGAGCTAGGGTTAATAAGAAACTGGTTTACTAGAACATGAGACAATGCCTTAGCACACATACACGGTCTAGAAATACCCTCTAATGTAATCAGTGCACTATTAAAAATTCATGCCATTCTTCAGTCTGCCAACTTCAAAAAATTTAGTTTATGATGTGGTATTGTGCTTGCTTACACAACTAATTTTAAGTTGGTTAAACTTACCATTGCTTCTAAGAAACTTCAATAAAAAGGGAGGAATTTTGTTTCAGTGAAGTTCTCTTCTGGGAAATGAAAATGGTTTTTAATGCCATTTAATGACAAACTTTGAAGTTCTCTTGGATAGCCTGTTTTAGCATGTAGCAAAACCTGGGTCTTCATTTTTGAGGATGAGGGGGCTCAGGTTGACTGAATACTGGCAGTCTTAATAAGGGCATCTGAGCCCATAGTTAGGTGGTGTTATTGAAAGGATGCAATTTCCTCAAACTTCTTATATACAGTAGAAGCACAGGTATGTAACTACTGTATGTATTGAAGTTGAATTAACACCTCTCCCTTATGTGAGATTGCAAATATGTATGTTGATAGTAGTCATGTCTCAGTTTATGTAGGGAAATAAACAGCCTTTGTGCAAGTGTGAAAATGTCCTGTGATTTCAGTCAGGAATCCTGAGCGTTCTGCCAAAAAAGTGTCTATATGTACACATAGAAAAAAAAATGTATATATGCATATGTGTCTATATGTATGTATGTTATGAAGGCTGGGAATAGAGCTTAACTGAGGTGTACAGGTGCCCTTAGGCTTTCAGCACTCTTAGTATCTTTTTTCCTGCTCCTGGTAACCTGGATACCAGTTATACTTCAGTGTCTGTTTTACTGATGCCTGCCTTGCACCAGAAGGTACAAACTCTGTAGGTAACAGCTCTGCTCTTGATGATGCAGGAGAAACAGGATGGGAACTTGTGTTCTAAAGGGTAAAATGAGAAGAAAGGGGTGGATCTCAGTATTCCTTTGCTGTTTTGAGGTCTTTACAATGTAGGTATTTACCTGTATATTTACATAAGGAGTTTAAGCAAGGACACCTTTGGCAGAAGGGAGAAAATATTTGTTACTGTTTGGGGTAGATATGAAAACAGGCTCTGTGAGAAGCAGTCTTTAGAGTCTGCCCCTGTTGTGAAGTTCAGGTTTGCTTATTTTTGGCTTCCTAAGGAAGCTACAGGGTCAGTGAACTTGGCGGGACAAATGTGTCCCACCTAGCAAAGGCAGTTGCTGCTCGCTCCATCTGGACTGATGCATTCGCAGCTTTTTAGCAGATGGTGGCAAAGCACAGGGGAAGGGGAAAAGTGATACTTTAGCATGTCTCATGTGCAGAAAAGATGGTAATGGATGGCAGGGAATAAAGGAAGAGGTGTTATGGAGGAAGCAGAAGTAAAAACCAGGAGGTATAGAGAAACACAAGAAGAGTAGGGATATTAGTAAAAAGAATAAATAAAACCCAAACAAAACAGGAAGAAAAGGGGTATATAGGTGTGGGGGGGTGGAGCTTCTAGACTCTTAACATAATCCTGTTGTGTTTTATATTCTTTAAGCCTGCCTTCCGCAGTGTAGGTCTGAAGTGATGCAAAAATAATCAGTGGCTCTGCTAGAATCTTCCAAAGAGTATCTTGATCACCTAAAAACAAATCTGCTTGTATCAGTCTTATGAAACAGGAAGGAAAACCAGAGTGCAAGACAATGAAAAGCAAGTAGCACAAGGCAGAAATCCCTGCTGGACCAGTACATAGCACGTGCCAACTTTGTTCCCTGCTATATACTAAAAAAGTTCCAGTATTTTTAAATAAGCCTGATAAATAGTTAAAGTAGGAAAGTTTTGCTTTTCAGTCTCTTGCTATCTCTGAGTTGCTGGCATTGCCTTATTTGGCCAACAGCCCCCTTTAGGATAGGGGCGTTTGTGCTATATCTTATGCTATCAAGTCCTTGGCCTGTGTACAGTAGGCATGTCTTGCTCCTTGGTCCTTCCAGTCCCAACTTACAGTCTGAGAAGGCTGCAAAACTTGTCCAGAAGCTGAGAGGATTTAAGGTGGATGCTGCACTGTCCACCCTGCATGGGATTGTCATACACATATAGCTAGAACATATTATACATGCTGTGCTTTTGGACTTTTTTACTTTTTTCTAACAGTGTGTGGTTCTATGCCATGGAGCTCGGATAGGATTCTTTCAAGGGGATATCAGACTACTTATGGATGACCTAAAAACACTGCAGCCGACTGTATTTCCTGTAGTACCAAGACTGTTGAACAGAATGTTTGACAAGGTAAGTCTATAGGCATGCGTCTAGACCTGCGCAGGGTCTTAAGAGCCTTTGTGAAGTCTGTGCTGCCATGGTAGGAGAAGCTGTTGTGCTCTGGGATGTTAAATTGGCATGCTAAGAAACTGGTGTATCTCTTTTTTAGAAAGAGAGCTGAAAGTCCAAGGAGTAGTACTGGTTGTATTAAAACACTTTCAGGCAGTAAATACTAGTGTTGAAAAGCCTGACTAGGAGACTTGGTTCTCTCTAGCTTGATTAATGACTTACTGTTTTGCTCTGAGCAAGTTATTTAAGTCCAGTCTATAACACGAACATGAGGGTTAGCATCTGCATGCCATGCTTTTAGCATCTGACTCATGGATTGGAATTTGCAAACCAAGGTCAGGTGTTTGCCTATGTTTGCATGGACACATACAAGTTTCCTACGCAGCAGCCAGCATGTTCTAACAGGGAGAACTATAAACCAGTTAGTCTGGAGTGCTGGGGAGAGGGTGTGTCAGCAGCCCCAGTCTCTCCTGCGCTTGCTGCTTGCCTGCTCAGGGTCATCTGAGATGGGAATTCAAAAGTAGATTCTTTCTTGAACTTAAGATTTTTAAATCATTCTTTTGCATGTGGATGACTGACTCTTCTTAGATACAGCCAGAGGATTTGAAGGATACAACAAGGAGTCCTGTGACTGCTAAAGAAATGACAGGCCTGTCTATGCTGTCTTAGCTAGGACACTGCTCTTATCACAAGACTAGACAAACAGCAAGCAATACAAGGTTCTGTTTGGCCCCAGGAACAAATAGTGCAATTCCGATACATTTGGAGGGAAGGAAATTTAAGCACTGCAGGCAGGGCTTAGAAACTTAGGCCCTCGTTCTGCGTATGTATTCTGTACTGGAATTTGAGAAACAGCCAAAGCTTGGGACTCTCTTTTATGACGTCGCCTTGCTTGTTGACTGGTGCCCTGAGGATTTCAACTTCTATGACACTGTTTCAATGTCACCCAGCCTTGTTGTAACCTAGCATGTGAAGCTCAGTGGGAAATTGGGTGGGCCTAATGCTGAAGAGCTGCTGGGTCTGTCTCTTCCCCAGTGAATACACTAATCAGTGTGTGGTCTGCTGTTGAGTCTGCTCTGACTTGCTGAGAACAACCAGAAGAAGCCTCTGAAAAGTGATGCAAAAAGCAAGTTTATATGTGCAAGACAGATATCTCTGGTATTTCTGAGGGGACCTGCATCTCCTCAGAAAACCCTGTGTTGCTTTACATATTATGATAGTGTGCTCTTTAGAATACACTGAGAATTATACTTAATTCAGCTTTTGATCAAACTGGAATAAAAAGTAAAACATCCACTTTCATTCATACATTTTAATGGAGAAACTATACATTGAAAAAGCATCACACAGTTGGATGGGAAACAAGAATTAGTTAGAGGGCTAATTTTGGTGGATGTCTCTTGAACTGAGGTAAAGAGGCCAAAATCAAAATCCACAAGTATTTCTTACCAGAACTAAGATGCTTAGCAATAAAGGTTGTTTAATTTATTTGGGTTTTCACTGTTAAGGGTCTCTATGCATGCTTCTGTAAGAAAGGGAATGGTAATCTGTGAGGCCTCTAACCACAGATCATTTTTCTTAATAGATTTTTGGACAGGCAGATACTTCTTTAAAGAGGTGGATGCTGGATTTTGCTTCCAAGAGGAAAGAAGCAGAACTCAGAAGTGGTATAGTTAGAAATAACAGTTTCTGGGATAAAGTCATCTTCCGTAAGATACAGGTATGCTTGAAAGCCTCTGAGTCTAAGAGCCTTTGTATGGTGGATATTGGAACTTTTTTATTATGTTGTTTATTTGCTCATGATTATTTTGAGAACAGAGCTCCAAATGTGCTTACTGTGTTACAGAACAGCAGTTTGATGTGTGTTTTCAATATTGGAAGTGTGAAGCATCACTATATATCTTATGGACTTACTAGTTTATAGGCATCAGTTTGCAGTTGCTGGATTTCATGTGAATGGTTATAATCTGATATGGCTTTCATCACTGATTAAAGACTAACTGGCTACTCAGAAAAAAAACCCAAAACGGTCTTATTTCCAACTTCATTTTTCAATTCCCTTTTTTCTAATAATATCAGCCAACTGTATTAGGGAGGTTTCTCTAAAGCAGCCTGGTGCTTCTCTCTTACCACCTTGAAAGCAAACACTGCCCTTCTGAAGGGGGAATGCTAAATGTGACTTAGTGCCACCTGTAGCCCTTCCTGTGTCCTCATTGTTGGTCACTAGTAAGTTATGCCTGCTATTACATCTGGCACTCACTTGCTATGGCCCTAACCTTGGTTGTACAACATGCCCCTGTAGCTGCTTTTTATAGCATTCAGGATGTATGAGAAGCTGATAGAAGGCAGTTAAAAATAGTCATTGCTGTAAGGCCATGACTTAAGCTCTTTTAGACTTTTGGCTGAGTGTGCATACAGTGACACTACAGCATAGTCTTTGTAGATGCTGTATGTTCGAGATACTGTTTCTTCAGCCATTAATGAGATTAAAAACACTGCAAGAAAGACAGCTTGCGAGAGAAGACTAAATTTTAATATCTAACGCTTCTGGGCAGCACTGTAGGTGAACACTGGCTGAGGGTGGGATGGAAGACGACTCTGGAAACTTCTCTAAAATGCTTTTGGTGTCCACAGTATCATGTGTCTGTTGTAGGCAAGTTTGGGAGGAAGAGTAAGGCTCATGGTCACAGGAGCAGCACCTGTATCTGCAAGTGTACTGACCTTCCTGAGGACAGCTCTTGGCTGTCAGGTGAGTTTCCTGGCCTTAATCCTAAAACAAAGATTTTAGTACCTCATTCTAGCTTTGATGTTAGAGCATTTTTAGTAGTCTGATTATATGATTAACTCTTCCTGGCATTCTTCTTGGAGACTACACAAGTGCATACCCCTTTCCAGAGTTTCTCTCTGTCCCTTGATTTTCTGTATTCATCCCAAAGTCTTTAATACAACTGAAGTAACCAGCTGAACTGTCTTAAGGGAAAGATTTTTGGGGGCTGCTGTAAGCCATAATTAATGTTCTTAGATAAAGTTTCTGGAACTTGCCTTGCTTACAGAAGTATTCATAACTACTGTAGAGAATCTAATCAATGTGATGATATTGTAGTGTTGTTGCTTTGAAGATGAGACTGGGGAGGATCAGATGGCACACATTGCACTTATCTTCAGAGCCTCTTCAAAGTATAGGCTTTTTGAGGTAAAATCTGAATAACAACGGCACAGGGTGGAACAAATGTGTTGAAATAAATTTCAAGGATAGAAAACACTCTAAAATGTGAGGCTTTTGTGAAGCTCTTCAGTAGTGTGCTGGTGTAGCAATGCATTCTGCACAGAAAAGGGAAGCCTGTCTTGTGTATAATAGTCACAGAGTTGTGATGGGGTATAGGGATTCCGTTCCTAGCCGTCTTGGACAAACCTGTCCTTAAATGATGTGAATGAAGTAATTGCTAGTGCCACCGTTATTAGTTTGTTCCTCTTGCTCCTTCGGTTGCTCTCTGGTTTGGTCTACACAGGTGTCACATAATATGTGAAATTGAGTGAAACTGAGTAAATATTGGAACTGAAGGTGGAATATTAGCACTTAAAATTTTGTTTTGTGATAAAACTCTAATATAGCGATATTCTTTAGAAGATGCTGGGCATTTTGCTAAACTCAACAACTAGAAGAAGCAGCAAAATATGACTTTCATTTTAATGAAGAAACTGTACGTTGAAAAGAAAGAATTTTAAGTTTATCTTTTGGTTTCACATCCTAGTTCTATGAAGGTTATGGACAGACTGAATGCACAGCTGGATGCTCACTGTCACTGCCTGGTGACTGGACAGCAGGTATCGTGTTTAATGGTCTGCCTGTCTGTTGAAGTTCAGGATCCTATAGAAGTCCCTGATCACATTATTTAGTCTTCACTACACCTATCATGAAGCATAAGATCCCATTTTTCTTCAAGTGAAGTGAAAAAGTTTTGAAGGGATCCCTTGAAGTTTCTACCCCTAAATAGCTAGGCATGTTCAGTAATGCAGACTTTTAATAGGCTTTGTCCTTGTAAGTTGAAGTGGATTTAGGAGGGGAGGTCATAGTATCAACCCTTGTAATTTTTACAGAATAGGAATCTGCAGCATATAAACACAGTGCTAGAAATTTAAATGGCATTTTTTTGGCGTTGGAACAAACAGGCTGCATTTCTGTTAGCTGTTAGATTCTAGCTCCCTAACTGAAAAAGTACTGATAATTGAAACTACAGTGGGACTTTTGCTACTTAAATATGTCCATAGAGTGAGGATCCTGATTATAAGAAAACGCAAGCCTGAGTACATGGTTCAGCTTGTAACATCCCTGGGATATTTGGGAATTTAATGTTTCAGTCCGAGCAAATTTAAGGTATTACTGTACTGGTATTGGTGTAGTAAATTATGAGAAATGAGTTTTCCATCTTTTTTACTTTAGCGTGTTAACAGCTTATTGTTTTAAGAACCTGACTAAAAAAGCTGTTCAGGCTATTGAAGTGTTACTATATTTAATAGGTCATGTTGGAGCACCCATGCCATGCAGTATCATCAAGCTTGTTGATGTACAAGAAATGAATTACTTAGCTTCCAAAGGAGAGGGTGAGGTAAGTAATTTCAAAAGGTCAATATGAGCCTCTTATGAAATCTTGGAAAATGTTTTTTGTTCCTGAAATAACAAGTAACTGTCTGATTTTAGTAAAAGTGCTAAACATGGCCTGCTACCTAAAAACAGATGCCTGCCTTGCCTGCATGCAGTGTCAGCTAACAATTCACAGAAGCAAAAGAGAAAATAGTTTATTGGAGATGAGAAAAAGCAGCTTACTGTGGGATAACAGATTACTATATTTATGGTTGTATGACCAACATGCCGTCTTCAAGCTGTGGGATAGCTGAGGAGCTAGGTATCTTGTATGGCGTTTATCCTTCAGTAAAATGCTAGCAGAGGGCTTCCCACCCCCACTGCCAAGTGCTGGAGAACAGCTGATGCATGTAGCTTGTTACCCAGCTTGTGATGTGTGAGATGAGGTAATTTAAAGTGGCTGGAACACCATTAAGAGAAATTGAGATAAAATGCCATGAAAGCTGCTAATGATTTGTGACAACTGCCTGCACATTTTTCTGAACTTTTTTTGCAGCCTGCGCAAATTGAACATTTATGTTTACAAACTGCATTTTGAAGACGTAGCTTTGTATGTAATGCTACATGCTTTTTCAATATTTTTTCCCACGTAAAACATACAGCTTGAACTTTGTGTATAGAGTTTGAACAGATATCCATGTAGTGACTTATTTTTTTCCCCAAACCCTGAAAGCAAATTAACTGTGGTGTCTTTCATATGCTTTTGAGAGGCCTTGGGGGCAGTTGGGAGGTGAAAAATGGATAAATAAAAAGTAGCTTAAGCAAGTAAGTGATTTGTGACTGCAAACAATATATTAATCTTTATTTGTTTTGGTTGTAATTTGTATGAGATTAGAGACAAATCATTGGACTTTAATTCCCAGAAATACTTAAGGATTTAGTTGGACTTGGTGGGAAACTGTTTGCAAGGGGAGAGCAATGTCAAGACTCTTTCCTGTCTTGCATATGACCTCATGTTTTGTCTTCACCAGCAATTTTTGCTTCACTTTAAATATGCTTTTAAAGCTTGGTCTGTTAGAGGAACTGAGTATAAATTGTCATAATGAGAAACAGTTAAGTAGTTTTTAAAAAACTTCTAAAAATGTTTTGCTTGTACTTACTGTGAACGTTTGCTGCATTAGGAGTTACTTTGGACTTGAATAAATAAGGTAGCCCCTTAATATATAAGGTACTACCACAGTCTTTCAGTCCTAAATGCCTCAGTGTGAACTACTCTGAATTTAACAAATAAGTGTTGTAACTTGGTTCACAGAACTGAAGCCCATAGCTATAGAATTGGCTCTCATTATACTTTGCGTAAAATAGATCTTCTTCCTAATTGTCTGTCTGCTCTTCAGCTGGATTAAACACTCCTAGTCCTCCTTTCTGAGAGTAAGCTTTCAATATTCTCCATTCTGTCCTTTTCACTTTTGCCAGTTATCCATGATTGAGAAAAATAAATTTGTGAGTAGAATTATATATGCTGATATGCAGGTGAGGTCTTAGTGCCAGTTAGCAGGATACACAAATGGTTTGCTGTCTATACTGGGAAAAGCTGTCACCTACTGCCATCTTGTGATGGTAGGAGCCATGAAAATTGAAAGATTTCATCAGTCAACCTTTGACTTGACTGGGACATAGAGTTCTCCTCTACTCATATCCTTCCAGATAAACTGTTTTATAGGAGAAATGACTTGGTTCTTAAAACGTACCAAACTCGTGACCAAACTAAGGTCAAGGTCGTCTGAACCCTCGCTAATATCTGATCTCCCTCCTATTGACATCTCCTGTTCATTATATTGTAGTTTACCAGCATGCTTAGACTTTTATGCGGAGGTAAGCACTGAGAATACTTCGGATGAGTTTTTCAAGAACTGGTCTCTAAACTACATTAGCAATTCCTTCTAGTCTGAGAATTGATATTAGTGCCTGAAGAGTCTTTAACCAGTTCCTTGCCCATTTTGTAATTCTACTAATCCCCTATACTAATAGTTAGCCTAGTATTTTATCAGCCTTTGCTGATATGGGTTTTGGCCTTAACTTAAAACTGGATTTTCTATCCCATTCTTCTAGATTTGCTCTAGAGCCCCAATACTATTGCCCAGACCAGACACTTATTGCCTCCTGTCATCCATGCAGGCCAAGCCACTCCCAAGCTGGTGCGACGGTTTGAATCCTTTGCTCCTGAGGACTCTTGTATAGACCTTTCAGGGTTTTTGGAGTCCTGATTCCCCAACAATTTTGTGTACAGTTGGCATCTTTAAGTTTTGCTTCAGTCTTGTTTATCTTGCTTATCTCTTTGTCCTCGTTTCTAAGGAAGCATTTTACTGTCCTGCTGATTCTTAAATAAGAGTCCTCTGTCCTCTGCTCCCCCACCTCCCCACCAAAGAAAACTTATACAACCTTGGGTGTTATACTGAGAAGAAAATAATTAAGTCTGGAATCATCTCGGGATACTTCAGGCTCTGCTCCATGTTCCTGACTAGCTGCTTTACTTTTATGTTCTCTTACTGACAGATAGTCTACTAATTGTTTTAATTTAGCTTGTAAGATCTGACCTGATTCTCTGGCAACCTCTTCACCTATAAAACTCTAGTCTTGTTGGTCCTTTTCTTACACCTTGTAAGTGTGTTGTGGTTTTTTTTTGATCCTGATAACGCCCATGCCTCCAGTTATATCCAGAGAAGTTCTTAGATTTCCAGACAACCTTCAATTTAAAGAAATTGCAGGATTCTGTGATAGAGAAGTCTTGAGTGCACTGAACCCTAAGGAATTAATTGGCTTACTTTTGGACAACAAAACACGTGATTGCTTGTTTGTCCAGCTTTTTCATCACTAGTTTTAGCACTATTCCTCTGCTGCTTACCAAAGCTGAAACGAACACTTTGCCAGGTTGAGGGGTAATAATTCTGGATCCAGCAGAATTTCTTCAGATAAATAAAAACAAATTTCCTCTGATGAAATTCAGATTATTCAAATAGCAGGTAGGAACACTGCTGCTAACTGGAAGAGAACAGATGCTTCCAATTGCTTCTTATTATACTTTATACCAATGGAAAATGTTAGGGCTCCAAAAACCATGAGTAGAGATTTTGGTACCAATGCATAAACTTCATCGTGTCTTTTTAGCGGGGATTATTGAAAACCATGGGAGAAAGCATTCATTGCAAATAGTGTTTGTTAACATCCCTTCACAGTAGCATACATTAACAAATGGCTGTTTCCAGGTGTGTGTGAAAGGGCCAAATGTATTTCGTGGCTATTTGAAAGATCCAGAAAAAACAGCAGAAGCTTTGGACAAAGATGGCTGGCTTCATACAGGAGATATTGGGAAATGGCTACCAGTAAGTTACCTTATATAGCTGAAATGTATTTCTGTAGTTATTAGCAGTAATTTAACAAATAAAATAGAAAATATTTGGTATTAAACAGAATGAATTAGGTGAAAGACAAGTAACTTTAGGAGGAGGATAATTATTCTTGTAGATAAATCTGTGTGCCTGGGGCTAAAAAAAAGGATTAGCAATACCAATCCTAAGGCTTTCCCTAGTCCAGGTTAGATGAGTGCAGAGCCTGTCTTCTTCTAGCATTAGTTGGACAGTACTCTGGCTCTAGCACTGTTTTACTGTACTACCTCATCTAACTTAAATGAATAAACTGTCTTGGATCATTCACAGCATTTAAGTTTGTATTAAACCAGAATTCAGGCAATAGCATTCCTGGTCTGTTGTTGAAAGCTTAACAAAAGTTGCACAGTAATATCTGAAGTTGAAATACATAGAAACAAACTCGTTTGTGTGTTTTAATTCTGGTACGTTATTTTATCTAATGTGTCATGCTTAAGCTGTGTAGATTGGTTTTTCACTTCAAGTGCCTCTTCTGAGCAGAATTTTTCCGTCAACAGAATGGTACGTTGAAGATCATTGACCGGAAAAAACACATATTTAAACTAGCCCAGGGAGAGTACATAGCACCAGAGAAAATAGAAAATGTGTATCTGAGATGTGAAGCACTTGCTCAGGTGTTTGTCCATGGAGAGAGCTTGCAGGTAAGCATTCTTCAGGTAATTTTTTTAAAAAGGAATGCAAGAGGAGACTGAAGAAAAGAGTTTTCCTTTCCTCCCTCTCCCCACCCCAAACTTTGTGACTGAAATCTTAATTTTTTTAACATTAAACGTTTTGGTTCTGAATGCACTTTCAACTCCAGGAGTTATATAATATGTTTCTGGATTTAGTTTCAGACCAGGTAGTAGAGCTGGATTAATTTAACTGAGTATTAATGACCGTACATAAGTTGCTAACAGTGTGCAGGGAAGATTAAAATACCCCAAGATGTTCAGGTTTTTGCAAGTGTATATTGAAATGTGGGTCTTAACAAGAGTAATTCTTCTAAGTGCAAGCTTCTGAACTGCACTGCTGTGTTCAAGTAGCAGATAGCTGCTGACTTTACAGCAGTATCAAACTGCTGTCCAAAACCTAACACTGGCTAGTAATAAATGTGTAGGAGCTAAAGTGTTGACTTTAAAAAGAAAAAACAAAACCAAACCTTGACAAATGCCTTTTTAGGCCTTCTTAGTAGCTGTTGTGGTACCTGATCCTGAGACTTTGCGCAGCTGGGCCAAGAAAAAGGGATTTGAAGGCTCGTATGAAGAGCTATGCAAAAACAAGGTAAGTCATATCTAATTAAATAATTAGCTGTTCTGCATCAACTGTTTCAAGCTATACAATGTATTCCTGTATCCACAGGACCTCAAAAAACACATTCTGGAAGACATGGTGAGGATTGGGAAAGAATCGGGTTTGAAGTCATTTGAACAGGTAAAGTGCTAATGAGAACAGAACACCTAATTCTTTAAACTTCAATACCAATATAATATGACTTTGCAGAAACTGGTTTTAATTGCATCTGGAAAATCTTTAAAGTGATGAGCTTTGTTATGATGTCTGGGCAATCTTTTTAATACCTTTTCTATTCCGAGGAATGCAGCTTGGCTAGTAACTGTTTGTTTTCCAGGTCAAAGACATCGCCATGCACACTGAAATGTTTTCTATTGAAAACGGCCTGCTGACGCCAACACTGAAGGCGAAGAGACCAGAACTGCGAAAATATTTCCAGTCACAGATAGAGGAACTCTATGCCAATGCCAAAATGTAACTGAGAATGGAATGAGGGAAGTGGCACGTGTCTGATGTCTACTGTTGGCCTTCATATCTGTAATTTGACTACAGCAAACACAGGGAAGGAAACCGTGCAATCATTAACTTGTACAAAAATGGGTACTTGCCATAGGAACATTGAAGAAATGGAACACTGCCTTACCGTCAAGTTGTGTTGCATACTGTTTTTATGGTGACCTACAATTTCCAAAAAGAGCCTTAACTATAAATGATAACTATATGTAAGTTATTTAAGACTTCCTTGGCCAAAAATGGGACTCTCCTTCACCAAGGAGCTAAGGTCGTCTTATTGCCAGCATGTTTGCTGTCTGCAGTGTATTTTGCAGTTGTCAGTTCCACAAAGGATTTGGCAGGTTTAAAAATGCCTCTAAGTATTTTGCATCCTCAGAAGGATTACTTAATCTGTTAAAAAAAACCCAGCCACCAACAAAAAAACCTCTACGGTTGTATAGCTGGTATCACATCTTGCATTAGTCCTAATATTAACTGGGGCAAGGCATCTGAATGGGTTTTCTTCTCCCTTCTATAACTGCAGCCGGTTCTGAGATCTACTTTTATGAGGCAGAAGTCAGAACTCCACACAAAGACTGATGAATAGAAGTTCCTCAGAGTAAGTCTGCCTATGGTGGTTCTGCACTGAAAGTGGGGATGCAGTTAATTCAGCAAGTGTAGCCTTTGCTACACTAACACAAATCCAGAGTAATGCCAGCCTTGTAAATGAACAGATCCTAACTCTGGCAAGAACGCTGGAGACCTAAAAACAAACCTATTCAGGAGGCTGGGCTATGCTAACAGCCAGGTAAACACTGCACCTGTACTAGCCACTTGTTTCCCTGTAATGAACATGTATTTAAAATGCATTTTTTTTTTAAAATGTGCCAGGTCCTCTATAAGCAGAAGAGCTTCTGACATAACCTCTCAGTTTTCTGTGCTTTATGTATGAGCCACTGAGTATTCTTCATTGAATAGCAAAATAGGTCAGGTAGAATGTTTTTGCCTGATGCTTTGCAGCAATTGGAAGTATTTGAACATGCCAACAGAACTGTGTGTTGGCACAGGATAGGTATTTGTTCAGGGATAAAAACCTAATTCCCAGATAAATTACAAAATAACTAGTTAACCTTTTGTTTGAGAGATCAGCGGAAATAAGCCTTATTACAGCATAAGTCTTTTGCTATCCTTAACAGAGTTGGTTTTGCATTAGAATTCATTGCTGTTTTTTGGAAACATGGATATATGTAAAATACAAGCACAACAAGGTTTGCACTAAGATTTGTGTGTGATTGTAATGCACTACTCTGTAGCATAATTTCATAAGTGTGCAGTTAAGGTACACAAATCCAAGTCAACTGTTAGAGCAGTAGTTTGTTACATTGGAATTCAAATGTTTGCTTAGTGTTGGCTATTTCTATGTTTTATAAAAACCAAAACAATTTTCAAAACCAATGAAGGAAACCAAAATAAATATTTCTGCATTTCATCTCAGTGAAGTGTTTGTTTATCAAGGAAAGATGCTGCTGACTAACAAGCCAAGGTGTAATTGGGTAACTCTGACAAGCTGTAAACTCCACTGCTACAAACATTCTACATAGAGGATAAATGCTGGTTGTTGACACTTTACTTTTGGAAGGTAACTTTCTGCTTTGGCCTGATATTATGTGTAAGTTTTTGGCCAAAAAAAGTTCTGTAAGAAAGGGGTGCTGTTGTATGTAACTTGCTCCATCAGTATTCTTCAACAAAATAATCTTTATTTTTGTCTCCAGTATGAAGTGTTTCTGACAGTTAGGTAGTGTTCTTACCATCATCATAAACAACTTTGGAGTGAAATCATCTGGAGTTTAAGAAAACTCTTATGCTGCTTTTGGGGGGTGGTGGTGGTGGTTGTCGTTCCCGTGTTGTTGTCATTCCTCCCCTTCCCCCACTTTTACCATGCATTTGCCTTTAATCAGTGGTATGGTATGAAAGATTTATCAGACCATGGTAGATGAAGCATCACCACCAAGATAAGGCTCAGAGCTGTTTTGATGTTACTGTGAAATAATAAGCACACTTCAGTCCCTAGTCATGGTAGACTTTTTTCCTTTTGAGTAAGTTTGTATGTTCCTTTATACATTCCTTCTCTGCTGATTTAGCTCTAAACCAAGTTTTTCATCACTAATGCAATACCATATTCAAATGTGCATGTATGCTGCGTGGAAAGGGAGTGTAGTGTCACCATGCCTCTCCTAATGGAGATGGCCAAGAGATGGTTGAGAGCTGGATCTAAGGTTTGTTTGTAACACGTCCCATCAAAGAAAGCTTTCCGGAAGAGCAGCTTACCGCTACAGAAGCAAAGCTGCGCTCTATGTAGTCTGTACTACTGCTTGTTATCTTTGGCTCACGGACTGCTAAATGGGGCTGGGTGCTATAGCCAGCAAACTAGAAGTATAAAGAGACCACTTCACCTGTTAATTCCAAAGTGATATTTCACTGTGTTTTAGCTTATTTGGTTGGAAAGGTGGGGGACAGCAGCATATCACTGGAAGAACACCCTTACCTGTGGATGAAGAGGTGTGGCATGAAAAGGGCCCCTCTGACTAGTAAGACTTGTTGACAAATTGCTAAACCTCCTATTAACAGTTAAATTGTTGAGTAACTAAATGCTAGAGATTGGGAATTAACAAGTTTTCAGTCTGAATCCTACTTTTTTGGCACACCATTATAGCAAGTACTACTTCAGTAGTTTTGAATTGATTTCTTAAACGCTGCAAGTTTTTGACCTTGGATATCAGGTTATTGTTTTGCAAATGATCCTGTTCACTTGGTTTTTTTAAGATAAGTGAGGAATCTGAGACAAGCACTGTCTTGGCGTGTTCATTAAATGCCTGTTGTGGTTTAACTCTAGCCGGTAACTAAGCCCCACGCAGCCACTCGCTCACTCCCCCCTGGTGGGATGGGGGAGAGAATCAGAAGGGTTGAGATAAAGACAGTTTGATAACTAAAGCAAAAGCTATGTGCGCAAGCCAAGCAAAACAAGGAATTCATTCACTCCTTCCCATCAGCAGGCAGGTGTTCAGCCATCTCTAGGAAAGCAGGGCTCCATCATACATAACAGTTACTTGGGAAGACAAATGCCATCACTCCAAACGTCTCCCCCTTCCTCCTTCTTCCCCCAGTTTTTGTATACCGAGCATGATGCCATATGGTATGGAATATCCCTTTGGTGAGTTGGGGTCAGCTGTCCCAGCCCTGTCCCCTCCCAGCTTCTTGTGCACCCAGCAGAGCCTGGTAAGCTGAAAAGTCCTTGACTAGTGTAAGCACTACTTAGCCACAACTGAAACACCTCGGTATACTATCCAGTACAGCCTCATTAACCACCATCCCTCCTTCCCATCCTTTGATATAATACATAGATATTGTTCCCTTAGTCTATGGACTACCGCTATAACATGTCTTTAATATGTCCCCAGAATGCCCACTGAGTTGCTCTAGCCCATGACTTTGGGCTCCATCTGTTCTGGTGGTCACTCGGGACAGGAGAGGTGGTGTGTTGTGTGGAGTTACTGGGCACCAAAGCCAGCTCAGGTCGGGTCACTGCTGCACTTGCACTGCTGCTTGTAAGGCCTGTCCTCAGTTGGTTCAGGTGGTTCCTGCTACAGTAGTTCCTATAACACGCAACTCAAATCACAGGTTACCACAATTTAAAGGTAGAACCATTACACTCTGCACCCCTGGTCACTTTGGGCCAGGTTATAGGGTTTAACATTGCAATGAACTCCTCCCCTTGCTCCTAGCCTGGCTAGCAACAAGGGGTTTCTGCTGTAGTAATTGCCATAACGCGTAACTCAAATCCCGGGTTACAACAATTTAAAGGTATTTCCGTTACAATCTCCACCCCTTGTCCCTTTGGACCAGACCATTGGGTTTAACATTGTAATGAACCCCTCCCTTTGCCCCTGCTCTGGCTTGGACTTATCCACAGACTGCAGTCCCTTAGGGTTGTACCTGCTCCCAGTGGAGTCTTACCTAGGAGCCACAGTCTCTCCAGGGGAGTACCTGCTGTGGCATAGACTTTTCCACAACCACAGTTGCTTTGAGGTGCGCCTGCACCAGCGTGACCTTCTCCATGGGCCACAATTCCTCCAGTGTGGCCCTACCCACAGCCATAGTCTCTTCAGAAGTGAACCTGCTCCAACATGGCCTTGCCCATGGCTGCAGTCCTCCCAGGGGAGTACCTGCTCTGTCATGGGCTTATCCATAGCCACACACTTTGAGCTGCTCTAGCATGACCTCATGCACAGCCACTGATGCTTCAAGGTGTACCTGCTGCAGCATGGGCTTATCCTTGGGCCATAATCCCTTCAGTTATACCTGCTGTGGCACAGACATAACCAAGGCCACAGATGCTTTGAGATATACCTGCTCTAGCATGGCCTTAGCCACGGCCACAGACGCTTTGGGGTGTCCTGCTCCCACTGGGACTCGTCCACAGGTCACAGTCCCTTCAATTAGAGTTCTCACTGGAGTTCCAGCCTCTCCAGTACAGCAGCACAGAAACAGCAGCGATGCCCTGGCCATCTGCCAGCCCAGGCGCCTGGCATTGCTGTTACCAAAATATTCCCAGGCACAGCAGTGTAAGGTGATAAGCCGTACAGCAAGCAGCAAAAGCAAAAAGCAGCCACTAACGAGCACTAGACTCTAACATACAGTAAGGCAGGCAAGCACAGAAGCCTGCCAATTAATAACTAAACAACAATAACAGCTATAAATTCAATCTAGCACATTCCAATCAAATCAGTTGTTATCTCAAACCCTCTGAGTCCCATGTGGGTCGCCAAAAACAGACTGTTGTGGTTTAGCCCCAGTCAGCAACCAAGCCCCACGCAGCCGCTCGCTCACTCCCCCCAGGTGGGATGGGGGAGAGAATCAGAAGAGTAAAAGTGAGGAAACTCCTGGGTTGAGACAAAGTTTAATAGGGAAAGCAAAAGCTGCGCATGCAAGCAGAGCAAACCAAGGAATTCCTTCACTCCTTCCCATGGGCAGGCAGGTGTTCAGCCATCTCCAGGAAAGCAGGGCTCCATCACGTGTAAGGGTTACTTGGGAAGACAAACGCCATCACTCCAAACGTCCCCTCCTTCCTCCTTCTTCCCCCAGCTTTATATACTGAGCATGATGTCATATGGTATGGAATATCCCTTTGGTGAGCTGGGGTCAGCTGTCCCAGCCATGTCCCCTCCCGGCTTCTTGTGCACCCGGCAGGGCATGGGAAGCTGAAAAAGCCTTGACTAGTGTAAGCACTACTTAGCCACAACTGAAACATTTCCGCATTATCAACACTGTTTCCAGCACAAATCCAAAGCACAGCCCCACACTAGCTACTATGAAGAAAATTAACTCTATCCCAGCCAAAACCAGGGCAATGCCACCTATACACAGCATCAGTCCATGGTAGGTGTGGGGGAGAGAAAAGCTGGGGAATTTTGTAGTGTAGTTTGTAGATGGAAAAAATGGCCAGTGGAGCAAGGGTGAGCTGAATTCTTATGGCGCAGTGAACCAGAACGAGCTGCTGGTCAACGCACGACTTGGATATGCTTGGGCGCTGGAAAAAAAATCTTGATAGTTGGAATGAGGAAATAGCTTTTCTCCTCATTCCACTCTTTAAAATGAGAAAAGAAACAAAAAAGCCGCTGCTGGTGCGTAAGTGCCTCGTCACTCCATTTTGAAGTGCTCCGTGAGCACCGGGGGCAGGCAAACCCCTTCCCGAGCGCTCTCTGCTCCCTCCCGGCGGCCGTTACCCGGCGGCCGTTACCCGGCGGCCGTTACCCGGCGGCCGTTACCCGGCGGCCGTTACCCGGCGGCCGTTACCCGGCGGCCGTTACCCGGCGGCCGTTACCCGGCGGCCGTTACCCGGCGGCCGTTACCCGGCGGCCGTTACCCGGCGGCCGTTACCCGGCGGCCGTTACCCGGCGGCCGTTACCCGGCCCGACGGCAGGGGAGGGCGGGCGCAGGGCCGCAGCCGCCCTGTCAGAGCGCGGCCGCCGCCGTCCCGCTCCCCTTCCGGCGCCGCGCCCGCTGCCGGCGCCGCCCCTCCCCTTCCCGCCCGGTGTGAATGGCGGCGGGAAGGCGGCGGCGCTGCCGGCGGTGGGTCCGGCGCGGGGCCGGGGGCCGCCGCTGTCCGGCGGCGGGAGGGGGGGGAGGCGCCGCGCGGGGCGGGCGGAGCGGTGGGGTCGCCGCCCGCCATTTCTCGCCCGCCGGGCTCCTGGCGCTCGGCGGGGCGGCGGCCTGGGGCCTCCTGCGTGACTGAAGCGGCAGCTCGGGAGCAAAAGTAGAGGCGTAAATAGCGTTTTGCGCTGTCCTGCTCTGTCGTTTTAATATTTATGTCTTGTTGCTAACTTATACGTGCTACGTCAGGTGCTGGGCTCGTCTCATAAAGTGAGTTTTACTACTTTTAAAGAGAGTTTCGCGTAACACCTCGAATTAACAAAGATTTCCCGTTCTCTCCCAGGTACTGAGACAAAGCAGATTTGTTTCGGGCACAATTTTTCTGTAACTTTATCCTCAGCTGTATATTTAGCAGTGTATACCGAATAGTGAAATGTCCTCAAGGAAGAAAGTTAAGATAAATCATTCCAGAAGTAAATTAAAGGTAAGTTCTGCTCGTTTGAGCATTAAAACATCAAGTGTTTTGTTGTTTTACTGTGTTTCTGTGGCGTCGGCTCCGGAGGTGGACGCGCAGGTGTTAACGCGGGGCTCTGTTGGGGACACCGCCCTGCTGTCCCTGCTGGCCTGCGTTTGGGGCGTGTGGGTTTTTGGTTTTTGCTTTTTTTCTATTTTTTTTTCTTTTAGGAGTAGTACATCACCAGGCAAAATGGGCCATTGACTTTCAAACAGGCAAAAGTTTGCAAACAGTCTTGCAAAATTAAAGAGAACAGCTTAAAGAGGAAATAGTTGATGTGTCTGTGTTTGGTACCATGGCAAAACTTGTGAGGCGGTGCAAAGTGCTAGCAAAATTAAAAGCTGAGGAAGTTGGTGTTTTCTTCTTGTAATTCCCTTTCCATGCACATGCATAAAGGAATGAGGAAATTTACTCCCACACTTTGGGTGTGAATGACATGTTTACAAATATTCCATAAACTAGTGCTGTTCTCCCCTACCCTTCCGTTTTACAGAAGTGTCTGTGTAATACTGGACTTATCCATTCCACCTTTTACAAGAAGTTACGCATAGCTTTTCATTTTTTTACAGTGAGAATCATTAAATTGGACAAGGATGGACGTTCATGTAGTACAGAGATGAAAGAAGAAATATTTTAATGCCTGAAAAGAAAAAGGCCACAGATCACAGCAACCAGACATTAGACTGTTAGAAGATTTCTAAGCTTATACACTTAGTTTTATAAAATAAGACAAAGCTGATGCTACAGTATAGTATCACGTAGCAGAGTAGATCAGCTTTATACTATCGCTTTGCTTACAAGAAAAAAAGATAGCCTGAGGAAAAAACACATGCTTCAAATACTTTATATCGTAGCTCAGCAGTCGGTATGGTCCAGGTTAAATGTATTTCTAGTCAAATGTTCTTGAAATTCATCGTCATATTTGATCTGTTTTACACCCAAAAAGCTGGATAAACTAGCTATTAATTTCATATCCATCCAGGAACACAAAGCCAACTCCCGTCCTCACTGCAAATTGCTTCCGCTTGAGGAACCAGATGTCTCACGGATATTGAAGGTAGCGGAAGCAAATCAGCTTGAGGAGCTTGACGATTCATTTGGTTAGTATTAACTTCAGTGTCGTTCAATGTGTGACTTCTGTGAACAAACCATATGGGCAAAATATTTCAATGCTTACTTAGGAAAAGGTATTGGTTTTTTGCCAGAGAAAATTATGGGCAGGAGAGACAGAGGTTTGAGAGTGGTGTTATTTTCTGTCATTTAGGAAGTAACAAGAATAATGCTGTAATATGTGCAAGTAAAAGTTGATAGAAAAATACGGGCTATGGAAGTTTTATAGTCTGATGGTAGAATTTCACTCAATAAAACATGGCAATTGTGTAAGAGTTTACACTTTAAAAGGAAATTTCAATATTTTAAGTTACTCTATTAAATTACACAAATTACGAAGTGAAATTTTTTTGCTATTGTAAGAGTATGAATGGCAGCAAACTTAGACGTTCACAGGAATGTTGTTCTACTTAAAAAATAACATCATAAAAACATACTATTTTTTGGTGAAGCATTAAAGCCACTTTCATGCTCCCTATGGGACTTGTGCAGTGAGGCCTCAGTATATTGGAAGAGAATCAGTTTCGGTGGAATATGTGCCCCTGCATGACGTTCTCTGTTATTAAATATATATAGCTCTTATACATCAATATCGATAAGAGAAGTCTTCGGAAAACGGTGTAATCAGAAGTTGTAGAGAAAGTGCTAAGAGCTGTTTCTCAGCTGTAGTATTTATTACTGTAAGAAAATAATGGAAATATACATGTAACTACTAGAAACAGCGTTGAAAATGAGCTATAAAGAACAATATAGCAAAAGGGTTGTTATAAGGGAAAGTATGCAAAAAGGAAAGCTCTTCTTTTCCTCACTTCTGTGGTATGTGTTAAAAACTATGAAAAGGATGCCCGCTAACACTAAATTTTTGTGGCAATGTGCTTGAGAAAAGAAATATGTACCATGGAAGGCAGGCTAAAACCATAAGGTTCTCAGAGCTTTAATCTATTCTGGTAGCTACCTTCAAGAAGTCTACATTTACAAACTTCCTGTAGCAGCTGTAACTGTGGTCTTATAGTATCCAATAAAGCAGATAAAAATCCATATTAAAAAAAGAAGAAGGTAAAATTTAGAAAGTAGTTGTTTAAACATATAGGGGATTGATGTATGCCATAGCAAAGAGCGACTTTAAATAAACGGTACAAAACGTTTTGCTTGCTTTGTGCCATGTGTATATGCTGAGCTTCCGTGCACCTTTGGATTCAGTTTGTAAAGAAATAGCAGGTGGGTGAGTATAGAAACTGTGAAGCTTTTCACCATATATGTTTTTCCTAATCCTCAAATAATACTTTTAACAAGACTTCCTTTGTATTAATTAGTGAGCAAGCCACAAAAATTCTAACTAAATGCCGAATGGCAGGCAGTGCTCTTTGCCTGAACAGACAGGAACGACTTTTCATACGGCTTATTTTCTGTTCTTTACAGATCACCCTTTGCACAGTACTGCTGTGGATGCTTATGGAGAGGAACAGTCACAAAACGAGCCGCTTGGTCATGTTTCAGCTCCACAGAGGAAAAATACAGAAAGAAGGTCTGGTGAAAAACATAATTGCCAGCATTTAATATAATCTTTAGATTTTTAGATTAAATGGAAAAAATGTCCTGTTTGTCAGGTTTCCCTAGTTGCTTATTGAACAGATACTTTAATTTAAAATTTCCCAGATGAGAAACCAAAAGAATAAGTAAGATTGGGGAATGTAGAAAAAAAAAAAGGGAGAAAAAATCAGTGTTTGCCTTTTGCAAGCAGTACATTGATTTAAATACTTACTGTATTTTTTTTTCTTCAAATGAAAAGATTTTAAAATATCTCTGTGAGATAGTAATTAGTCCTCTAATTGCTGGTGTCTTTAAAGTTAAAAAGTTGAAAAAATGAAAAATAGGTAAAAGCCAGTTAATCTATATGTAACAAAGAAAATAAATTTTAAAAAAATCTTTTAATACAAGTTTTAGTATGTTTCTGATTTGTTAAAACAAATTTGGTTTAAATCTGAAACAGTTCTTATTTGAATGAAATAGCAAGCCAATAATAGAACTTGTATGAGAGTGTGTATTTTTTTGTTTTTTTTGATTTCTAACCCCGCCCCACCACCAAGAAAGCCTTCTCCTTTCCTGCTAAAATGTCCTCAATAATAATTTTGTTTGTTTTGAAGTTTCTCCTCAAAACAACATGGCTATCCCAGCGGTCAGTTAGTAATGGATTTCTAATTGTTGTAAGGGTTGCTGTTGAGGGATAAAGATTCTATTCCCTCCTTATGCCATTTGCAACTTTTTATGTAGCTGATTCAGGAGACACAAACTGAATGACACAGCAATACAAAATGTTCCCCAAAACCTAAGATTTTGTGGTTTACATGGTTGAAGATCATTCTTTCTCAGTGTATATACATGTGGGTATTTTCCTTTTCCCAGTATAAAAACGCGTCGCTCAAAAACGTGTGATGGTGATGTTCAGAAATTCAGCACAGATGATCCTGAGGATGAACCCCTTAAGGAGACCGTGGTACAGAGAAAGTTGCATGAGTATATCAGTCAATTTGATTTTAACTTACTTCATGCCATGCCTGCATTAGAGAGGAGGGGAGAGCAAGACCTTTTGTTTGTTTCTTAGTACTTCCTTAGTACTTTAATTGTATCCCAAATAATTAATCCTCAAAGTACTCCTGTGAGATGACCAAGTGAAATGCTTAAAGCTACCGTTGTCGTGTCAATGAGGAATATAATAGCCAGGTATTCCTGTGTCATGTAGCCCATTCTCTTGCTGATTGGGGAATATGTTCTTTTCTTCTTTCAAACAGCTTCTCTATCTCTGGAATGTCTGTTCTTAAAGAATGGCATACTTAATGGAATATAAATCCCTCATACTTGTTCAGTGTTGAAGAAAGACTGTATTTATGAGGGAATCGAATTTTTCATTGATAAAATTAATTTTTAATATATATTAAGAATTAGACAAAAACCACTTGGTTTTGAATGAGTGTTTTTCCACACTTAGACTGCAATTAGACTAGAATGGTTTTGGCCCACTTAGCTTTCAGGCTATCTGCAGACCTGAGAAAGTAGGCCTATGATAAAAGAAGCTATGCACTGGTTTGCATAGAAGTTTTTTACATATTGAAATTCATTGGAATTGTTGAAAATCCTTTTGTAAAATTCAGTACAGAGTGGTAGCCTTTCATCAGTAAACTGCGTGTATGCAGCGCTCTTGTAGAATTACTGCTTTGTGTTGATGTCACAAAGTAGTCTAAGTAGAGAAAGAATTGGGACAGAACATGGGTGAAAAGGAAGGTAAGGAGGCACCGTTGATCACGGAACTGTTAATACTGGGCGATGACTGTGCTGAACCGAGGGGCCCTATGCTCCTTAAAACGTTCCTCCCGCTGCAGAGCCAGCGGCCAACGTGTCAGTGCGGTCAGGCAGCTGCTGTCCCTCAGCAGCCTGATCACTGTGCTGTGATTCTGGCAAAATAGCCCTAAGGAAATCTCACTGATGTTTCAGTCGTGAAAAGCTCAAATACTTTCATGTGTCCTGCCTAATTGCCATCTCTCACAATTTTAAATGAGTAAACCTAGGGGTTTTTGTGAAGTTAAACTGCTTTTTATATCACAGAAGGCTCTGAATACTACTCAATTCCAGGCAAAAAAGAAGAAGCGGCCTTCAGAGGAGAACACATCAGATCCTTCTGGTAAAGTAGACTTTTCAGAACTCCCATACGGCTTTTCCTCATTCAAGATGAGTGCTTTTCCATAACTCAGCGGTTTTCATTTCTGATCTGTAGCAGCACACTGCTTCTAGAATGGGAGGTTTCAGTTTCAGTTTTGGTCTAGGCACTCATTAGCGATGGTTGCCACTCAGCTCTGACCGCCATGGTTTGCATCGCTGGGCTTGCCTGTTACTCCCTGAAGGGGTGAAGCATAGGTGTGCATTATCCCTTGCACGCAGCCTGGTTCCCTTTGGAGGAAAGCCTGGGTCTGTGGGTGTGGAGCTGCAAGACACTTCAGTATGTCCCTTGGTCTGGCACCTTGGAGCAGCAGGCTGTGGGGCAGAGCTTGGAGGGCCCCTAACTTACAGCTCAGGCACAGCTGTTAATATAAAGACCTTTGAGATAGGGAGCTTCAAGACAGTGGCATTTTTTGGTATAGAGAAACTGTTCCTCAGGTGCCGTCTTGCTTCCTTTGAACTGTACCCCGTCACGTTCAAGTACTAGATTTACATTTGGGAGTGTGTGAAGAAACATGGTTTAAGGTTTTGTGGAATTAGCTAATAATACTATTGCAAAGTTTAAAGAAACACATTTGTATGTAGGTTTTTTTAAGCATATATGGTATTAATACAAAATATGATACAACAACTCATGAGTCTTTGAGTAGCGCAGGTTGCCCAAACTCAGGCTAATAGTTTTTATAGCACAAACAGCTACATCTACAGTACACTGCATAGTTTATCAGTTAAGTGTAATAACGTGCTCCTGGACTTGTTTGAACTGACAAAGAATAAGAAATAAGTTGTATGTAGTTGATCATCCAAAGTGTTCCCAAAGAAGTCTATCATAGTTGCTTAGCCATAGACAGATGAAATAATTCATATTTCCCTTTTCTCAAGTTTCATATTAAAATATTAATAACTTTTCGATATTTATTTTAATGGTGAGCGCAATAACTTTTCTATTACTTTGGAATTGTACCTGAATTGTACAATGCTCATCACTACTCTGCTGTTTCAGTGGATAGCCCGTGTTCTGTAGAGGTTTGGTGTTCCAAAGAGCTGAATAGATCTCCCAGAGATATTACAGAACTGGATGTTGTTCTGGCTGAATTTGAGAAGATAGCAGCAAATTACAGGTAAATATTCTGCTTTCCTATGGCTGAATACTCAAAGTTTTAAAGATGAATTACCTGTGTTTTTGCTAATGGGCTGTCCTTTAGGGAACGCAGTATTGCATGGTTACATTCTGATGTTATTTTAATGATTATTAGGTTTCTGTGATAAAAATACGTGACCTTGAGGTGGTCTCCAGGAATTTGATATTTTCCCCAAACATAAGAGCAACACATCTCAGCTGATGTTTTTCCGTGTAGAAATTAAGCTATCGCTAGTACATGAAAGATCTGCAGCTGTCTGTGCTACTAGCTGCTTAACTTTGGGTTTTATTCATTACTCAAAGGAATGTTTTTGGATGAGATTTCTCCTTTACTGAACCAAATGGGTTGTGTTTTGTCCCTCTGACTTCTCCAGAGAAAGCATAGGATCAAACATTTGCAGAAAAGCTATCAATGGCTTCTGTTCTGCTTTCAAGGACCAAATCACCGATCTTGTAAGTACACCATAAATAAAATCAATTTTGTGCTAGTGATTATAGAGCTGTATATTACATTGCAGTCAAAATGCCTATGGTATTACACTATCCTTTACACATTTATTTTATGATACTTTAAATTTTCTAATCTCTTGTCAGGATAAATAATATTAAAACAGTTTGTGTGCAGCCTCTGTGCTGGCTATCATGAGAATTGTCTTTAGGCACAGCACTGCTGTCACGCAAGTACGTTGCAAAATTGTCAGCTTTTGAGAATAGGGAAACATTAATATTTGTCATATCTAAAGCATTACGTAGTAAAACTGGAGAACTGCATAATTTGAATGAGCAAAGAGTTCTGTCAAACACTGTTTTAAAAGCTCATGGACTAGTGTTTTAAAAGGTTGGTGATTTAATCTTTATACTGTGTCTCAGTGACTTGTGTAGAGAGGCCTAAGGCCTGTAACATAGTTCAAGGAAAATGATCCTTTTTTAATTAACAGCTCGAACTTAACTGTAAAAAGCTTATTAGCTTGGAAGACCAAGATTTCTTCTCACTAATTACAACAAGTAAACAAAGAACTTTGTGGGAGTTGTGGTAAGTACAATGGATAAGTACTAAAACTATAGTTCTAAGTGATTCATCAGAACAGGCAAGTTTTAAAATGACTAGATTTATACATTCTGTATAAAGTTATAGAAAAATTAAACTAGGTAGTATTACACTAATTGGTACAAGAGTACTACTGGTGCAAGATGACTAATTTTGTGCAACGGTCTTCCTCTGGCATGAGGAGAGAGGAAAGAATTGGTACACTTGTAATCTTCCTTTGAACCAGTGTTGGTTTTTTAAATAGCTTTTGATGTCATTCCAAAGTAATTCTTGCAGCCATGTTTTTAGGAGAATAGAGGTGAAAGCAAGATTCATAGTCAATCTGTAATTCTTCTTTTCATCTGTAGATAGTGGAGGTCCAGGAGTTAAAGAATATGAAGAAAAAAAATGCTAAGGTAAATATATATATATCACTAGATTGTACAGCATACAGAGGTGGGCATTGACATTTCAAGAAGCTGACAAGAAGAAATAAAATAATTCACAAAAAAAGTGTACTGTACTACAGAATCAACTGCACAAATGGAGGATAGGGAACCACCAGAGGTTTTTTGGGGAAGATCTGAGTAAATACGATGGATCACAAACTCTATACGTATACTGCTATGCTGGTGTAAAAAGAAGGAATGCACATTATTAGTGTGTGTAGGTATCTATGCATGTGAATTACTCTTTTTTTTTTAGTGAGCGCTGGTGAGGCCTCTGGAGAGCCAATTAAATATTGAGAGCTAACCTTCAAGAAACATAGGTGAATATAAAATTTAGGAGAGCAGCAAAGATGGTGATGTGGGAGGATGGAATTGAATTGCTTACTTTAAACGAGAGAAGTCTAAGGGAGCTGCATTCCCTAAATACATGCAAAATTTTTGTTCAGAGAAGGGCAGTTCCTCTATTCATTCAGAGCGAGTAGTAATTGACTGAAAATGCAACAAGGGAGTGTCGACAGGAGGAGGAACTATTGTAAGAGCAGAAAAACATTGCAGTGGTTTCATTGGGAGAGAGGTGGATGCCCTACAGCAGGGATATTTAAGAGCAGGTTAGGCACTGTCTGCCAGAGGCTTTCTGCCCAGATTAACCTTTTCTGCAAACTTTTCGATGACAAAATAGCTTTTAACAGTAGCTACTTTTAACTGACTTTTAACAAGTAAAGTCAACAGAAGTCTTGTTCTGGGAGGAGGCAATTAATGTGCTAAAGTCTTGTTGATTTGAGGTGATATGGTAAGCTACTCTGCATGTAAAATGAAAATTTTAGTACGCATCTAACATTCACAGCCACTCAGAGTTACCCGTTTTGCCTCTTATACATTTGTTAAATTTAGCAACTACAAATCTGATTTTTAAAATTTATTATTAGTTTTGGATTTTTTTTAATTGGATGTTGTATTAAAGCTTAATTTTGCTTAGTTCCTTAGTTATGGCAATCATACTGAACATACGTTCGTATTAGTCTGCATTTTTGTAACAGAAACAAACAAAAACCTGCTGGAGTTGGACATGCTTGAGTTCAAAACGTCACGTTTTGTATGCTTGTAAATCCAGTGTTCCTTAAGAGAAATTTGGGATGGAGATGAGAGTTTGACATCTTAAAGAGCATTAAAGTGTTTAAAATACAGATGTAAAATATGGCTGTTCATAAGGTCTGGTATCTTGGAATCTTTCATGCCCAGAATAAGAAGCATAAAACCTCAAAGAGAAAAGCCAATGAAATCTGGGTTGGTTTGCCTGTGAAGTTACAGAATCTGTTTCAAAGACTTTCCTTGCTATTTCTTTCAGGTAATAACAGTCATCAAAAAGAAAAGACAGGGACTGCTGCAACTCAGAGAAGAGCTAATTGGGTATGTTTCTCATGATGTACAATAATAGCCTGAAGAATGTAAGGAGTCTGGTATTTTGTAACTCAGAAGTGAAAGTAACTTTTTGTTTTTGTTCTTTCATTTTACTTTGAAACTGTACTTCTGTTTGGTATTGCTGTTTTTACAAAAGCTCAGGATAACCTCTCTGTTCCATATTTCAGTTGCCTAAATAGTAATTTCTGCAAGTTCTCTTAGCTAGCTGGTTACTGGGGTGGTGTTTCAGACCATACATTGATAAGAAAAACACTAATGTTACAATTGGAATGGCAGAGGTGACAAATCACAAATTTACAAAGGTAATACAGAGGGCTTTTTTGGTCTTGAAGTGGGAGAACGTATTTCACTGCTGCAATTTGGCAGGGATGCCTCTGAGTACATGGTTTGCTTCCATCTTGTGTGGCCACACAACTCCCCTTCTCTAACGTGGCATTAATCTCAAGTATCATTTAGATACACAACACAGAAATTGCGTTCTTTGGAAGAACCATTAGACTTCCCCAAAATCCAGTTGGTTACTGGTGATGAGCTTTATACTGGAGCTGCATGTAACGTACTCTGTAGGGAACCGTGGGCTTGGATCCACAAAGGCAGATGAAAAGCCCTTTCTCAATGCCCATGAGTCTTGTTTTCTTTCCAGTACTGTAGACAAAATTCACTCGAAGAACCAATTAAAGGCACCCTTCAGTATGGGTTTGAACCCCCTCACAGACTGAAAGCTGTCTTCACATTTTTTATTTGTTGTGTTTTAATCCTTTGATCATCTTAAGAAAGCTGTTTTGCTGCAACACTGTTAAATGAAAATGGCTGTTGGTGTTCAGTTTTTCGAGAGCTAGTTTAACAGATGGAGCCCTCTGGTTTACCAAGGCAGAGGCATATCTAGTTTGTAGATCCTGAGTATGCTTCAGCATAAGCACTGAACACCTCAGCCTGGAAGCAGGTGTGTGCAGAAGCAGAACACCAGGTACTTAAGAAATTTCACTTGAAAAACTTAGGTGCTTAAGAGAGAGTGGCTATTTTGTCACACTCAAAAGTGAGATGTGGAAAAAAGTTTGGGTTTTTTTTGTAGATTCGGACCTGTGCTCCTCTTTAAATAATATGCTAGTTATTCTAATCAAACAGTATGCTATACTAACCTATGCTTTGTATTTCTGACCAACCTTTCCTTTAAGTCTTCTTCAGAGGAAATATGTTCATAGTTATTCATGAAATAAACATGCAGATACAGTCATCAAAGCCGTGATCTTTTTCAGAGCTGAACCACAACTGATACAACTACAAAGAGAATATGATGAGCTACAGGAAAGGAAATCTTCCTTGAGGCAGGCAACTAAATTACTTACTGATTTAAAGGAGCTACAGCAAGACTGGTTGAATTATGGCGAAGAAAACCGAAAAGCAAAAGTGGTAGTAAGTGCATATTTTGCTTGTGTTTCTGAACTGTTCTGGATCAGCCCCTCCTCTCTCTCTTTTTTTTTTTTTTTTTTTTTTTTCATTTTTTTCCCCTGGACTCATGGGCATTTCTATTAACATTTAACTTACATTGAATAGCAGCATTTTGTTAATTGTCTCTGTGGAAGCAACTCGAGAATCATTGCTGTAACTGTACTGCAGTATCTCACTCATTTTTTGGTCTCATGTTAGAAACTAAAGTACTGCAGGGAGGATTCTGCTACCTTGCTGTCTGTGTCAAGGAATTCAAAGGACATAGAAGTATAATGGTTGTCCTCAGGGCTAACATTTTTTTATAGAAATTGAAGAAGGGTTAACAGTGAGAAATAAGTAATCAACTTCCTTTGTTGCTATTGTTCAAAGGTAGGGAAAGCTCTGGTACTCCCGTGTCTGTTCTGTAAGGTATTTAATACTGAGAACAGCACCTGTATTTCGTGACCAGATTAACTTCTCATGTAGTCTTAGAAATCCTTCCCCTTTCACCGTGGCTCATGACCTGTTGTGGTTTTCTGTTGACAATGCTACATGCCTGCCATGTGTACGGAAATCCTGTCTTTTCAGAAGATTCTCTAATGTTGGCTCTTCTTCACTTTTAAAAATCACCTTGCATCATTTCAGATAGAGGAAAAATAAATACAGAAATGTAAGTGATTTTTCCAAGAGTTAAAACGGTTGCCTTGTAATTTTATTTCCTTAACAGCAGTATGGAACTTCCAGCCTACCTGCTCTTCTGGTGGAGTCACGGACAATTCTAGGAGCAGAAAGACACTTTCAGAATATTAATATGAAACTGGAAGAGGCTCTGGCTGTAGAAACAGGGAAGTTATCAAAGAAACATTAAGTGGTTTTTAATAAACTTTTTGATGTTCGTCAGGAACAATTATTAGAATGGTCAGTGCTTAAAGCTTGTTTAATCTTTGTTGCTGTATTTTGCTTCAGTGTTTAAAAGAAGTCAGTGACTTAATCAGATTGTATCTTTCTATTGTCAAATAGTCCATGTGAGAACTTACCTAGAATGTCAGTGAACTTACAATAAAATAGTAATTCCAGTCAAGTAGTAACACTCTTCTGTGCTCTGTTAACACGGTTAGTTTTCAATCTTGGGCTATTAAAGTCATGTGATCTTGAAAGCAATATATACTTTTAAAAGAGAACACATAGTTATTGATTGAACTATTGATAGACAAATCTTTTTATTAAATTTGTATTTGAAATAAATAATTTCCTCCCCGTTCTGGAAGTAAAGAAATCTATTTTACTTGCCTTATCAGTAAAACTTGGACATAGAGCTAAGAAAATAGAAACCGCCCAGCAGTGAGCATTAAAAGTGCTAAAGTTAGCGCAGCATTCATGACGAGTTTTCAGTCCAGTACTCTTCAGCCCCCATGTACTCTTCCATGATCTCCTTACGCGTGTTGAAGATCATCCAGTTGTGAGGATACTTGTTTGGTACTCAGTTCTTTGTTGTACAGTTCTGGAAGAGCATTTCTGAACTACCTTGCAGTATCCTTCACAGAAGGCATGCAATCCACACACTGTGTTAAAGCAGGTCTCGTTGCTAGCAGTCTGTTTGCTAGCCAAGGCTGTGGTTAGCTGCTGCCTTTATGGCAAGTGTCCTGCTGCCTTAAAGCTTCCAAAAGAACTTCATCAGGAATTTCTTCCATGGAACAATTCAGACTATCATTTGCAGCTTCAGCTAGTTCCACGTCTTCAGTAGCTTCTAGGAAGCAAGCATCATCGCTTGTGTTGTCCCACTCACTGTCCGACAACAGGAAGTCTTGAGACAAGCTTTTTTCTAGAGATCCTGAGCTTTTTGACAAGCCTGACACATTTGAATGCGGTTTTACTTTTTCTTCTGTGTTGCCCCTTTCATCCATTAGTGTATACTCTTCTTCCTTATAGAAACAAGAATACTATTCATTCCATATGAAAATGGCCTCCATACCTTTAACTGCTCTGATCTGAAAGTGATTCATGCACTGGGAGTTGCTGTTCAGACCAAAACAGAAGACAAGCTTTAGTCCCAGGTGAAGTTAGGCTATTGCAGTAATTTAGCTTTAGCTGTGCTGACAGTTTTGGTGCTAGATCTGCTGGAGAACTTAAACATGAAATATATGGAGCTACCCCACTAGCACAGCTGCTCTGGGGAGCTGTTCTGTACCAGTGTAATTACTGTATGGAGCTCAACAGAGTGCGTTAGTGGGGATTTTCAGTGACTTCCAGAGACAGCTTTACTCACGAGAACTTTAGCGTATCAATAGGACAAAAACATACCTCTTTGAAAAGAAAAGGCAGGCATATCTGAGGTGGTAATGGAAGACCTAAATCAAATATATGGCATTAAGTAAAGTTAACATTCCAAAAAGTATTACGTATAATGGCTTTGAAATCACAGAATACATACTTTGTGATTTGAAGTTTTTTTCTCTGCAGACTGGATCATGACACTTCTGATACCAGACTTCCTTCTTTAGATCTACCAGAATCCTAAGAAGGAAATAATTTAGTTTTTAGTGAAATGAATGCATACAGTAGGAAACTGACACTAAATGAACAGGTTTTTGTTTGTCCCCACCTATGGATATTGCTTTCATACGCTGACATGCTTATTACATACTTTTTTTGTACAGTCTTATTTTTTTTCAATAAACTCCAGGCTTCTTAAGTTAAAAGAAATATATTTTTAAGACTAACATTCAGAAGTGAAATTTAGTTAACTTCATTAAATTAAGCTCAGAAGAAAAAGACATTGAAGTAAGATTAGTATATGGGACCTAACTGTGAGGTAAGATTTTCTTGCTGCTGCTGTTACAGAGAATTTCATTATAAAAGCCAGATAAAATCAGTATTTCCTGTCAACTGATTAGATAGCCCAGCTCTTTCAGCTGTGCTTTAGAAACACAAAGCTTCAAGCAACTTGCTTTAGAAACACCAAGTTCATCTAGCCTAGTGGCTGTGGGGTGGGGTTTTTTTAATACCTATATTTCTAAAAAACACATTCCTTATGTTTCAGTTATTTTAAATGTTATATACAATTATTTTGAGGTTAAAATATTTCTACTAATGACATACTGCAATTCTAATGTCATCTAAAAACCTGACCTTTCAACACTTAGTTTGCTAAAACTGTAAGAAGTCCGAGTCCTTGTAGAGTCACTAGGAAAACTCATCTTGACTGCAGTGGTGGCAGGAGTTACCATTGTCATTTTAATAACATAAGAATGTAATTTAAGATGCACTGTAAATTAATTAGAAGTGGTCTGTTCTCTTACTTCCGCTTGTTCAGCTTCCTAGCTAAGAAGCATCAAAGCATAGTACCACTTAATAGCTTTAACATACTCTGACTTGTATGTAGCATCTTTAGGCACATATTTTAAACAGCATGAAGATTACTCCATAGAGATATTAGAAATACAAGTTCAGTTACCAAAAAGTACATTTAGGGGGGAGGTTGGTGGGTTTTTTTTTGTTTTGGGGGTTTTGTTTGTTTGTTTGTTTTTTTAAAAAAGCATTGTATTCCCACAGAGCAAGAGAGCAGAAATTGTAATAGGTGCTGATTCTATCCATAAGAGTTCTTCAGCATTTTTATAGAATAACAGTTGAGCAGGAAAATAAATAAAGCTGTTTTAAAGTGAGCAGTGAATAGTTAAAGAACATACATTATGTTGTTACTTTTGTGAGCTCTTCCAATATTTTCACACCAACGGTAACCGGAAATATCATATACAAGTGTTTCTTCCAGAGAGAAATAATTCCATCGTCGTATCCCTGGGTGGGGGGAAAAAAATTAATTACTTCTTTAAAAATACTGCTGCAGAATACTCATTTGTAAATAGTAAAGTGGTCTTTACCTCCTTGCACCCCATCTTTATTAACCAAAGAACGAACAAAACAATCAATTTCTGGATATGGTGAATCCTGATAACCTTCCACGGAATCTGTTAAAACAGAGACCACAGATACATAACGGTACCGGTTTTGTCACTGTAATATGTTACATATTATATAGAGACCACAAACAGAAAATGTACACAAATCACACCAAATTGTTAAAAAAAATCAGGGATAAATCCGCTGTTAATTTCCTGTAGCTCTTTAAATGGCAACCCATCCCCCCGCAAGGTTCCCAGAGGGAACTGGGACAAAGCAGGACAGCTATGGGAGCGGAAGAGGAGAGTCAGCGGCATTCAGGTGCTGCAGAGCACCCTCCAATACAGCTGTACTCTGCCTCCTGCAGAAAGCTAGCTGAAGAAGAGCGCTCCCAGAGGTTATCAGGTGTTTAAGTCACAATACATCTAATTTAAGAGCACTTTTTTTTCTATACAGTAGAAGAGACTTGCAGTACCTGTACTGCTTCTGGTAGTTTTACGGTTTAAAAAAACAGACGGTTTTCTCTCCTCTGAAAAGCCCGATGACAGAACTTTTGTGTCATCCTTCGCTCTGAAGAAAAGAGAAAATACAAAGGAAAATGCGATTCTACAACCTAACAGAGCATGGTATAACATACTGTAGTGTAACAGAGTGTGGCGTAACATAACATAGTCCTGGGTCGCTGTCTCCAGCTGGCCCTGCTGGAGCAGGGGATTGGACCAGATGACTTCCAGAGGTCCCTGCCAGCCTCAGCCATCCTGTGTTTCTGTGTGCTGCCTTTCACTATCCCTGCCGCACTTTTTCCTCTCATTTTGACAGGTTCCTCTGACTTACACTACCAGAAAGCAGGGTTTCTTCCTTCAGAACAGCAAAATCTGTTTCCTGGCAAAACTGCCAGGACCCGGCCATTTAAAGGCTGCTGGTCTGCACTCAGTCTGGGCCGCTGCAGTATTTGCTCTAGATGTAATATTTATGCATACATACCCTTTGAAAGGTTTCAGCCTTCTTTGGTTTGCTTTCTGCAATGGACGGCTTTTCCTTGCCATATTACTAGCTGGAAGCCAGATGATCACAGAAGACTAAATTCAACACAGTTTCTCATCCATATCTGTGACAGACTCAGCTGCTACCTGTGATCTGAATACACTGCACAGTGTATGCTGCAGGGCTACTGGCATCAGATCAAGTCAATGAACATTTCAGGATATAAAAACTGAAGTCATAATAAGTATATGTTTGTAATAAAAATATTGTACATGATATCATACAGATGGATGTACCATTTTAACCTTCTTTCTGCTGCAGTAATGATTAGAATCACCTTAAGATACAATCAGTGCAGGGCAAGACATATCAGAGGTTTAGATTAGATACAGAAAACTTGATTATTTTATGTACCAGGATCCAGCCTCAGGAGGTGTCTGTACCCAATGGGAGATCTGGTATGCAAGTAAACAGGTACCAGAATTAAACAATTACCTGATGTTGCAGATCAAAGAGGAAAGAAAATATGCTTCTTCCAAGGAAACATTCTCTTCACAGTTAGGGACAAACTTATTATCCTCTGCTATTTTCAGAATCACATTTTTTCCTGCTTTTGATGATTTATACATCCGGAAATTTCTATTCCTTGTATAAACTCCTACAGGAAAACAAATATATCTTAATATAACAACGCTGGCTAGGATTTAAGATACTTAGTACTTGTAAATTAAACAATTTTCCTTGGACCCAGCTAAGGGTCTAAGGAATGGACAAAAACGCTTACTGACTTCAGCTCACTTCCCATAAAAGGAATGCATCAAAGCAAGACCATGCACACATCTACATTTTCATGTTATAGAAGAATTAAAACAAACACTCAACACCTCTACATAGGCATTTTAATCCTTTTGACATAATTGCTAAAAGCTTCTTTCAGTAGAAAAAAAAGGGTGATTTCACATTAACTTTGTGAAATATAGCTGAGCATGAAAAGCTATACAATTATTTCAACCAGCGAGTACTTGATATTCATCAAGCTTCCTGGGTTGTGCATACCAGACACCACCTGCGTGTAGTACACTGTGAAGTATGTATCAGGAAAATTTAATTCCAATCTCAAAAACAAACAATAAAAAAATGATCTGGTATCATAAACATTGCCTAATCTGTCTAAGAACGTATTGAGCAGGTGGGTGCGTTATTTGTGGGTTACACTTAATGTTAATGAAGGTAAAGATGTTAAAAGATCTCACACAAGAATGTCACATCTCTTTCTGTCACTGCAGCCTCGTGATGTTGCTCAGTATTCCAGCTATTCTGATTTTAGCCTTCCAGTTTTGAGGTAATGTGTGTAACATAAATATTGAGGATGGTTAATTTCGGGGGACTAACATCAAATTCTTAAAAGGTGAAGTGACACAGTAAACAATTTGTTTTTCTTTGATTTCCATTCACGAATATGCTTGAAGGAATTTTGAACAGTAGGTGCAAAGTAATCCTTTTGAATCAGCAATGGAGAAGCCTAATACGGGGCCAACTTTGGTATTACATTTCAACAAATCAGACATACTGCAGAGGCCAGCAATAAAAGTGACCCTGAATTCCATGAGAAGAATTTGAAGAAATGGGGGTTCTTCAGAGAAGTCCGAGAAAAAACATGATAAACAGTTCTCAAGCACGTAAGCCACTCCGGTACAAAAGCGTGCTAAGCTATTTTCATTTCACTGAGATGGGGCAAAAAGCAAAGAAACCAGATATGGGGATGGAGAAGGGTGAAACTTTCAAACTGTAGTTTTGACTACGGGGGTCATGAATAGGCCAAGCACGACGGGGGCGTGAAGTGCCCAACCCAAAACTTCGATTATTCTGTCATTAAAACCTAACAACTGCCATTCCAATCAGGGGAAGGAGGCTCAATTCATACATGTAGAACAATACAGAAGGCCACATCTGTAAGACTTGTTCCATAATTAAGCAACTTCTAATTCAACTGAAGTGACAAAAATGTAATATATACTACCCTCTTTTAATCCAAATAGGAGCACTAAGTCCTTAGGAACAAAACTAATTAGAGAGTCTTGTGTGGCAAGAGTTCCTTCAAACTTCAGAGCAAAATAATTACATGTAATATAAGAAGTTCCATGGACCAAGAATCTGAGGCTCCTTCAAAGTACAGCATTTATGATCACAGTTTCAGCACATATTGTATTTGGTTTAAATCCTGACCGTAGGGACAACAAAAAGAACACTTGTTCTTATTGTCTGTAATCAAAGATTAAGGAACATTTCATTTCTTAATCTTTGTTGCATCCCGAAGAGATTTAAAATCACTTCTTGTGTTTACCTAGATCCACAAAAAGTTGCTTGTCTCCTTCTTTATCATTTACTATTAGAAAGGAAAATTCCAAATTTTCTCCCTGGTGTGATGTTTCCATACCCTCTGTTTTGCGAGCAATGGCTGGCCAGCCTTTGGAAGCATCTTCCAGGGCTGTGAGGTTTGTAAGAGAACCATCTAATCCAACTGCTTCCGCAGAACACTGGAAAACATGTCCTGCTCCTTCTTCTGGAATCACAGCAGCAGCTTCACTCTCCATTAACCTTATGGCAGGCTGCAAAATGGTTCTCACAAAATTACCTGAAAAACAAACAAACCAACCAACCCAAAACCAGATAACGTCATTTATGAGTCAAGAAAGAACTTAATGGTTCCTGTACAAACGTTTTTCAGAACAGCCACGATGGAAGTGGTTGGAATTTGGGGTTTTTTTTTTCCCCTTCTGGATTTTTTAAAAAATTCTTTTGGACCAGCCCAGTGCACAAAATGGTTCTGGTTAGGAACTAAGAGGCCCATGCTTGGCAAGAAGTTTTACTAAACTACTTTTTTTTTTTAAAACACAAGAAAATAAAACAGTTGTGTGCATATTAATTGTATCATACAGCCACAATCTTCCCCCTTGCAATTTTACTACTGAGAACAGAGAACTGAGAGGCGAGTTGGCTTGGCAATCACCTCATTAGAAATAAAGACAGCATAACGAAACAGAAATGCATAGGCTGTCACTACAATTTCCCAAACTAAATTCAAAGTCCCAGATAAAAATGCAAAACTGAAATAAGTGTCTTTTGTACCTTTCAAAAGAATTTCTTCTACCCATCATGACACCTGTACCATTGCAGATATTAAAGCCTCTGACAGGCAAGATCTCAGGCTGCTCCCATGCCTGGAGCACAAATGATCTTGACTTAATGATTAATACAAGGACAACTTTTGCACTGAAATTTCTGTGAACCTGAATTTTCCACCAGAATGTCAGAAACTTACGGAAGAACTTCAGTTTGGGTCTTCATGCTAGCTTAGCAGGAACATTTCTGCATATGAACTAGGCTGTTAATAGTACAACTTATTCAAATGCTTAATGTAGGACCACTTTGTTAATGACAGTGATATCAAAAAATAAGTAGTCAAGGTCCTTTATAAAATGTAGTTTGATTTAATATTTCAAGTACCACTTAGCGAAACTCTTCAATACCTGAAAAAGCATTCATATAGCTTTGCTATTATACAACTTATTTTTTTATCCAACCATAGGTAGTTTTTAATCATTTAGCTGAATATTTTTGCAGCAGTTAATGACAGCATGTGATGACTTTAACAAGCTCAGATTTAGGATTCTGAAGAGCCTGTGGTTGTCCCTCACTACTGCTTTCCCTAATTCCACTTTCAAAATGATTTAAAAGGTTTACTTGCAGCTTCACAGTCTATTAACTGAGTTTGACCAGGGCTTACACAAACAACAAATTACTTTTACAAAAGTATTTTGTAATGACTTTTCAAACTCTCAGTATTGTAATTCAACTTCCACTGTACCTCCAGGCTCTGCTAGATGGTGATCACAGACAGACAAATAAAAACCATGGCCAAATTACTTCCAGGGAGAAGGAAGAGAATAGAATAAATACAGATGTGGAAGAAAAACTATGAAGTGGAAGGAATACTGGCAAGGAGGATCCTGCGGTTGTTGGATGAAGCTTCAGTGGGGAACCTGAAAGGATATGAAATATCGGACCTCCTATGCTATGTATCAGCAGAACGACTCAGTGTATCAAGCATCTATATCACCAGCCTCATAACTCATTACAGGACTACTGAGGCTTACAAATGATTCACAGCCACAGAGAGCATTCTAACCCTGTGTGTTCAAATATGCACACAGAATTTCTTAGATCTAGAACAATAGTTACTTGGATCTTCAATTCAGGGAGAAAATGTACCTATCTCAGAACTGAAGTTTATTTCAATTACCGTAAAAGTTGAAGTATTGTTGAAAGTCCTGGTTCACCACTTCCTTTTTCTGGTGTGTGTAATTAAGTAACAATCACTCTGGTGTCAGAATAGCAAGGGTTCTGTCAGTGAAAGATTATTTTGGGAGTTCATTCTTTATCATTCACACACACCTTTGTTTTCTCTCTTTCCGTTTCTTCTAACTGGTCAGATGTGGGAACCAAACCCTGCATTTCACACTTTTGATCCTTGACTGTATTTTGTATTTTTATATTTGGGATTTGTCAGCTTTGTAGATCAATGTAAATTCATTGGTCTCCACAGCTTTCCTGCGGACCTACCTGATCTCTTGTGCTTTCTTACATGAGCTATGAACTCAGACCCTGTATTTTAATTCTAACTAGTAACTAATTCCAAATATTATATACTAAAAATTTTTAATCATATTTAATTTTAAGCCCATGCACTTTGTGCATGACTCCTGACATAAAATGCTTATGAAACAATATTGTCCAAGATGTGATAGTCCATATTCTAGTTTATCCCACATAAATACCACTAACTCAAAATAATTTTTATTAGACAGAACACCACAATGATGAATTTTAAAAAAGACAACACTTGAATGTGTCTGAAAAATATATTAACCCTTTTAATATTAGATGAACTCTTCCTGTCACCTCAAAGAATATATATACTTTCATATCGATTCTGTGAAATTACTTTATGAAATTATCTGTATTTTTAGTTATTTCCTTCAGCAGAATATTTTGCACGAAGTACAAAGCTAATACACCTTAAGCCAGGTTTGTCAAGTGCGTTACTAAAATGCATTAATGAAAAGTCAAGTGTAATATTACCAGTAGCATGCACGAATTTAACACTGACATTTACAGATCTCAATTATTTAAAAAAAAATAATCACTTTTTACTGCAGATTCAACATCTTGTTGAAAAGGCAAAGGCAGAACATGAAGACACAACCTCTAAATATGTTTTAAGTCTGTCAGTAAACATGTCAAATTCAAGTCATGGTGGAGATGCAGAACACAACTAATGGACTACAATAAACAGTTCAAGCTTCTACTGGAAGAACTGACTAATGTAATTTAGTTATCAAGATCACAGGCTAGAACTGCCGTCATACCAAATTATTTATCATCGATGTACCACTTAAGAGTTTTATAGTAGCAGAGGAGTTAAAGACCATCCTTTTGAACCAAAAATTGCAGTAATCCTATTTAAGTCTTTGGGGTTTGTAGCTGTTACCATGGTGTCACATAAGAAATAACTGCTCTGTGTCACGCTTGGGGCTGGCACCCAACACTATAAGCATTTGCTTATAACTCTGACAATCTGTGAGCTATTCCTCAAAGGTTTAGGGACACAGATTCCACTGCTCCTAAGAATGAGAAATAGGTTTTTTAATGTCAAAAAAAAGCTGAAAAAAATGGTCCTGAGAAATCCTATGGCTTCTGTGTCCGAGTAAGGGTCTGAATTTTGGCCTGAAGTGATGCTTAGGCCATGGACCACGTGCGTATATTAAAAATATTTTGGGGAAAAAAATTTTGTACATGCATGCAGGCCTAGAAGATCCAGCCTCTCCTTACAGTTTGTTCTACTCCTCTAGCTGTTCATGCTGACTAGACCTTTCACAGACAATTCCTCAGAGCAACACAAACCATGTATCAACCCTACACAACTTTGATCCATGTGTTCTCCCCATGAAATAACTCGACAATTCAAAAGGAAAATAAGATTTCTCTAATGCTGTACTGGGCTAGAAAGTAGCCCAGCAGTGTGTCATTAATGACAGTATCACTGTGCTGTCATTAAGTACTCAAAGCAAAGAGCCCATCTGCCCTGTGCTCTCTACAATCCTCTGCTAGGACATACACAGTGCACAGTAAGACGCTACTTAAAAAAACACAGGAGGTATAAAAAAAGGAGCAATATGGTATAAGCTTTAATGAAGACTGGAATGAGGGAAGGTGCAGAGCCAGAAAAAGAGGTAAGGGTGAGAAAGGAAAAGAAAGACTGGGCACGAAGACAGTCGGACAGATTGTGACCAAGCAGACAGCAGAATAAAAGCCAGAACTTGAGTGGGACGAAAATTATGAACCCAACATCCTCAGCTCTTCCTAGTCTACTGCCAGTGGAAAACCAGTAACAAAACATGTAATTTCTTTCTCTCTGATACATGTAATCCTGCTGCTGTTGTCACAGTTCCTTCTGAACGCAAACAGTAGAGCTCAATGTCACAAATCTAAATTTCATCCCTTCTAATAACCCATGAGATTATTTATATGGTCCTATATAACAGCATTTCTGCTTCCTCTCCCTCACCCTGTTTGTTTGTTTCAAACACAATAAGGAACAAAGGTTACAAAATCAAACACCCAAATATTAAGAAATGACAGGTTGCAGGTACAATGTTAAATAACCCAAAGTTCTGCATTTGTAGGTCGATACAGGTTTTAATGCCACCACTGGGCAAGCTGTTTTCCATCAGTTCCTGCTTCACTCAATTCAGCTGATATTCTATTGTGACCTCATTGTTCAATGTATGTCTCTAAGCCTGCTTTACTGCACACCATACAGAATATATATACAAGAAGAAGAAATTATGAGTTTCAACATTAACTTTTCTTAACGCTCACCACTAGCACCTCAGTGCTTCCCAAACAGTATTTCAAAAGTATGTTCAATATACTTCTGTGAAGTGAGGAGGTACTATTACACTTATTTTTAAAATGGAGTCAAGACAACCCTGAACTGGCAATTCTTTGTGTTGGGAGTTGCCATATCCCATGAAATCCCAACTTACATCAACAATTAAAATTGCTTTCAGCATTCTCTTAATCATGTTTATGCACAGGTGGCTTGAAACCATCTTTGTCCTGCCTTTCTGACACTGTGCTGAGCACAAACCAACCGTATGTAGAGCCAATAATCGTAGCTTTAAATGTTAAGACAGACATTAACCTGAAAATTAAGGAGTCATAGTCACACTGTTAAAACAAGTTTCAAGCCAAAAGCCAGTCTTGCCAATAGCTTCGTAAATACAACATACAGGCACAAAAAAAGTTACATTTTTGCAAACACAAACACTAATTATCGGAAAAGGAAGTAGAAGATGATTTGAGAAACAATGAGGCTTAACGAAATAGAAATAGGTAGTCATTTCTGCTGGGAATACATATTTGTTTCCAAATATAACTCCACTGAAGTAAATATTCAAATGTGAGATGGCACTGTACAAAGTCAAAACCTCACCTTTTATTTCTAGATGTAAGAGAAAACTTACCAACATGGATATTATCCTTAAATACAGCCTTTTGGGGTAGGAATATTAAGTGTCGACTAAATTTTTCATCAGTACTGGAATCTAAATTCAAGACGTCTTTGGCTGAACAATTTACATCATAAAGTTCTTTTAATTTTTGGCTGACAAGCTGAAAAAATAAACATTCATTAGGCTATTTTCTCTAGCATTTTTAATAGTGGTGTCTATAAAACTTAACACAAATGCAGATTCTGCATTGTTTTTTCAAGTTTTTTTTCTGATTTTGAGCATACAATTAATTCAATTTTTTTTCCACCAGAAAGCAGTTCACACCCACAGTGACAATGTTGGTAATGCAGGCTTACCTAGAATGGAAGATAGAGGCTAGCATGATATAGAGGCATGGTATGCTAATTCACTGTTATGATTTAGCTAATTCATTGGTATGGCCTAATGAACACTAAGCAGAAAACATAAAATGTCTAGCTCTAAAATAGATGTAAAAGCTTTCTATAAGCTAAGCTTGTGATTACTCACGTTTAGGATTGGGACTAAGAACCTAAGGAAGCTTAGGATTTTAGCATCTCAGATCCCCCACCCAGCAAATCCAAAGTTCTCTTCTTAACCTGAGGAATTCTCTAGATTTCACAACTGATCCACAATGGAGTAAACCCCTCCGGATTCTGTATCAATGAAGGGTTCTTTACGAAGGAACAACCTCAATCATCTTTTTCTTTCTTTCCTTTCTACCTAGGCACATGTAAGCATCAGAAGTCTTACAAATAAATGGCCACTCACAAAGAGATTTTATTGGAACAGAAGATATTCTTCTAAAAACCTGCTTTATTTTCCACCTCTGTCATATTGAATTTGCAGTGGAGCTCGTTTTCCAACCAAATTTGCAATAGAATGGAAATTTGTGCTTTTTAATAGAATTGGTAATTAGCAAAGATATTTAACTTTAGGTACCAAATTGGTAAGTGCAGTCACCCGATATTCTCTACGTCATCTTTTAACTCAACTATAATGAACTGCCCTCTGAAGATACCTAAAATCAGGAGGGATTTATTCAAGCCTTGATATATGACTGCACCAGCTGGCAAAGGAAATGAACTGAGGAATATTGGAATGGAACTTTTATTGGTGCTACTCTAAGGAATACCTAAACACTCCTTCAGTTTTACAGCTTTGAAGTAGCAGAGCACATAAAATAGTCTGCAAAAGCAAACTTATCATATCGGTAAACCTTCAGTGAATACAACCATTTCAACAACCATTGTTCTCATATTTTTTGCTTTCACTTAAAGGAGAGAACGTCTGCTCTAATTAAAACAGTACTTTTTACTTCATTAAAAATAACCACTAGGTCTACAATTCTTTTTCTTTTTACTACAGACTAATCAAAGTGGTAAATACTTTGGTTTCATATCAAATCAACAACAAATTCATATTAATCTACAACATGACTTTGCTTCAGTTTACCTCAATTAACTTTGCAACCATACTCTTGCCATCTGCACCAGGATTTGCTGGTTTGTAGAACTCCAAATCAAAATAAAGTTTGCAAGCATCTTTTTCAGGAATTACTTCATAGCAATGCATAAGACTTGTTTTATAATCTTTCCTAAGGAAAAACAAAAATTACAGCCTCTTACAATAAACATTATACATACTTATCAGTTGCAAACAAGGATTCCACAACTCCGAAATATTCTTTTATTTTTCAATCAACCCATATTAAAAAAAGTAGCAGCCCTATAATGCTCTGAAAAATTTGTAACTAACTTTAGCATCAAATAGCAACAAAGATATTTGTCTGGCCTAGAATTTAAGTTTGTAAGGTATTCTCCTTCCCATCCCCCCCAAGTCTTACAATACATACTGTCAACAGAAATGCTGTTGAGAATTTAAGTAATGATGGAAACTACAGTAAAAAACTTAGGAAGTTATCACTCATATGTCTTAAGCACTAAAAATGAGATTACATAGACTTTTTTCCAACTAAATTAAAAATTAATCTCATTTTCAAATTGAGAAAAAAATCAAGCTTACTTTTCATATAAAAATTGACTCTTAGATTTCTTTTACTTCATAACCAAATGTTTTATTGTAAAACAAAAAATTGGGAAAAAAAGTTCAGCGCATGATCAAATTGTCTATACTTGAAACTACACCACGCAAATACAAAACTATAAATCAGTAACCAGACATTTATATTAATGCCCATTTAGATCGATATATGACTAATCATGACAAGCTCAATAGATGGGTCATTAACTCCCAGGAAATAATGGCAGTCTGCAATTCAAAAGAAAGTCAAAATCTACTCCAGAATAGATTGATTTGTCCTTATGAAGATTTTCCCCAGGGCCAAGATCAAACCTCAGGCAACCCATTAGAGTTCTGTGCTAGTCAGAGCAGCAGATGGCTAATGGGGATAGCTATCCAGTAACAGCTCTTACTAGATCATAGTATATCCAGTATACTATTATCTTATGGTACCATATAGGGTACTTTTTCAGATACTCACGTGTAATAAAACCAAAGCTCTTTATATGTTGTCACAAGGTAGAACCTCTGTCCACTTTGTGTGTTCTTTTCCAAGGCAAATACATGAACATCCTTTTAAAATAAAACATTGTCTTTTTTAATTCAAATAACCTGTTAAAGTCTTCCAGGCTTCCTATTTGACATTAATTTCTTAGGTCAAAGATCAGTAAATACTAGAAAACTATAGCCAGATCTCTTATCCTTCTTCAAGCTAAGTAGCATCTGTTTTTAGTTAAGAACATCATTCTGATTTCAGTTACATGAGTAAAAACATGAAGCTTTTCTTTGCTGTGCGTTAATGTAAGCTCTGTTTTCTCTGCAGTGTCTTTTCTTTTTCTGATCAGTCGCAAGTGCATCTAATGGGAGGAGGAACAATGTCCTGAACGGAACAGCCTTATGGACATAATGGCAGCATATGGCTTTATAGCAAATATTCTTTAGATTCTATAATATTTAAATCCAAAAATGGAAATCTGAAAAGAAAACACAAAAAAACCTACTGCCAAGCCAGCAAGAGTGCATTTTGGAAAACAGACTGTCAGGATTACTTAAGCACCTAAAACAGTGTGGAGAAAAACCCAGTATTTTCTTTAAAAGCAGCAATCAATTTGAAAAGTATTAAACTGAAAACAGAGGATACATTTTGCATAACATTTATTTGGCTCATCACTTTTTATCATCTGAACTTGCTGCTCTGATGCCATTGGAGAGTTGTATTGCTTTTATTTTGTCTCTGCCTCCTGCTTATCTCTTTTTCTTCCTCAGTTTTTTCCTCCTTTATCTTCCTCTCAACCCTTGCTACCTTCCCACTCTCCTGCCAACCCTGACAGCTTGCTCATCTACAGAAGGAACAGATCTATCCCTACAATGTTACCAAAAAGCACTTTTACTGTTATAGGTTAACAACACGTATCAATTCTTATGTTAGAACTAGTACTACTTAGAGCTATCTCCAGTGTAGCATGATCTCCTACAAAGACAAAAAAAAAACAAACTTGCTGTTTCAGGATTGGGAAGAAGGAAAAAAAAACCAACAACAAAAAAAAGATCTTGCAATCTGATAAAGACTTTACTGTCAACTAAGCTTTAACATGAAATTCAACCTTGAAAGTACCAAAAGAGTAGAGACATTCACCTAACAGATAGTTTACCTCTTTGCAGGTTTTTACATAATTGAAAGCTTCAGCCTGCCGAGGAAATATTTTCCAAACGGAGGATGGCAGAAAGGGTTTGGACAGTTTTGGTCTATAAACTGGAGGAAGAGGGTTTCTTTCATAGTGAGATGCTAGTTCTTCCACTTTCTTCAGTCTTTCTTCCCACTTTCTCTTCATTTGTCCTAAAGCAATTACAAATAGTCGGATCAGTATCAATTTCTCTTTGTGACTCAATTTTAATATAACCTGTACTCATCACTGCTTTTGATTCCGGTTTTGTTGAGCATACTTTATTTATTAACTGAGAGTAGCCAATATTCCAAATCAACACGCAACCTTGCTATGATGCTCATTTTAACATTAAAGCTTTCCACATAGTTTTGGAATTAAAAGATCTTCATATTAATACTATCAAACACAACAGAATAGACACAATAAAGGAAGGCCTAGGAAACCCCTTGATGAGAGAAAGCAAAGAGCACCTGGGTCAGGGCAACCCCTGGCATCAGTACAGGCTGGGGGATGAAGAGATTGAGAGCCGCCCTGCCAAGAAGGACTTGGGGGTACTGGGGGATGAAAAGCTGGACATGAGCCAGCAATGTGCACTTGCAGCCCAGAAGGCCAACTGTATCCTGGGCTGCATCAAAAGAAGTGTGGCCAGCAGGTTGAGGGAGGTGATTCTGCCCCTCTACTCCGCTCTCGTGAGACCCCACCCGGAGTACTGCGACCAGCTCTGGAGCCCTCAACACAGGAAGGACATGGAACTCTTGGAACAGGTCCAGAGGAGGGCCACAAAAGTGATCAGAGAGATGGAACACCTCTCCTGTGAGGACAGGCTGAGACAGTTGGGGTTGTTCAGCCTGGAGAAGAGAAGGCTCCAGGGAAACCTCATTGCAGCCTTTCAGTACTTAAAGGGGGCTTATAAGAAAGATGGGGACAAACTTTTTAGCAGGGCCTGTAGCAACAGGACAAGGGGTAATGGTTTTAAACTAAAACAGGGTAGATTTAGACTAGGAAGGAAGGAAGAATTTTTTTACAATGAGGGTGGTGAAACACTGGCACAGGTTGCCCAGAGAGGTGGTAGATGCCCCATCCCTGGAAACATTCAAGGTCAGGTTGGACGGGGCTCTGGGCAACCCGATCTAGTTGAAGATGTCCCTGCTCACTGCAGGGGGTTGGACTAGATGGCCTCTAAAGGTCCCTTCCAACCTGAACTATTCTATGATTTTATGATTTCATTTTTGTTTACAGGATGGCATTACATTCCTCCTCAAAAAGTATACAAACTGTGTTAACACACAACATTGGTATGGAATGAAAAAATACTATTATTTCTGCTTTATGGTTGGAGAGACAAATGAGAGAATTAATTTGTATGGGTAGTATAGCACTTGAGTTCCTGAGAAAAATTAAGATTTCAGTGACTCTAAAGAATTGAAATCGAAAATGAGGGCTCCATTCTCCACTGCTGACCTTTGCTATCGATCAGTAATACTTTCACCTGTTCTAAAATCTCATGTACTTTCTTGCAAACTTAAGGTAGCAATCTTATCTCTTTTCAAGAAATAGCACGTGATGCAATAATGCTTGCTATCTTGCAACCTTTAAAATTCTAGTCACATGAAGTAATCCAAATGCTACAAAGTAATGTAGTAAAGCATAAACACACATTAACATAAGTATAATTATTTGTAAGTTCAATTAACTTTTTTCTGGAAAAATTAATTGAAAGGAAAAGGGGCAAGAAGTGAAAGAAGATAAGGGTGCATCTTTTTGTTCAGCATAACCACTTACCTTGGTTCTTGTAAGAACCTCCCAGTTGCAATGAAATATAAAAATGAAACTGTCTATATCCAAAAGTATTCAAACCTTTAACAAGCTGGATCCACAAGGTGAGTTTAAGTATTTAAATACCCTCGTGGGCCCCAAAGCCCAAATTTTAGATCCTGTGAATCCCTCTCCAAGTTTTCCACAGTACAGGTTCCCAGACACCTACATTTCTGCCCACAATATGTCTAAGCCTGCCTGTGTTTTGATAGTTTAGTGCCTATGTCAAGCCTAAACAAAAGAATGTTTTTTCTCTTACAGGGGCGAGACGTATTATCTCTACAGACCTTGGCAGTCTCCCGACCTGTGAATTTCCTCCACTCCCTTCCTTTTCCTGCAATTAGTTTCTTCCTTGGGAATGAAAAATGAAATTATAGACAGCAATCAGCATTTCTCAGAAATGCTAGCAGAACCTTCACTTTCATTTTGATGCTGTTGGCTCAGTTGTAAATTAATTGGGTGCAAAAGACATTCCCTACATCAGCACTTTCCCACAAGGTGACCGTTAAAAAGAAGGAAAGCGAAGGACAATTCCTATAACTCCCTACTAATTTTAAACTTCCTAGTTAGGTCAGGACATATTTTTGCAGAAACACAGCTAGGAGGATACCTGAACTTGGGAGAAGGCTGATGACCCTTACTTTAAACTGAGATCTGTCATTGTTCTTGCAGTCCAAACACTCTTGGATTCTCAGCAGCCCAACATGTCAGGTCTTTTCAAGGTAACTTCAGTTCCCGTACCAACTATACCTATCACGACACGTCTACTAAGAGCAAATACAATTCACACCTACAGACTACGTGTAACTACAGACTAGCCTTCTGAGTTTACTGGGAAATTCCCACTTCCTTGTCTTCTCTTCTGTCCCACCAGAAGTAAGGGGAGTAATTATTTTTATTTTACCGGCCAGAAGGAAATTTTGTCGCCAACATGTTTGTGGACATCAGTTTTTGACTCAGCAGGATGATCGCATGAAGACCCTGGAAAAATGTATCTCCCGGGAGATGACTTAAAGAACTTGCTATTTCATTTCCCCTCCCTTTGATGGAAGACTATTTCTTTTTCAGTGATCAGGACAGTGGACATCTTCTATTTTTATACCTTAGACAGTCGTTGGCTGGGATTTGGTTTTTTTTTTTAAACAAAGGGACTCACCATTTCAGAAATGGCAATTTTCTCCCTCATGCTACAGGGGAAAGAAACACAAATGCACGATTTCTTTGTATGTGTCCCTACATTTTAGTTAAAAAAAAAAAAAAAAAGCTCAAAAAATCTGTAACGATTATGACAAGACATACTATCCACACCTGCTGAGAAATGACGCTTAGAAATGCAAATCAACCGCTACTCAAAATAGCGTGATTACATTGGTTTCCTGGCAGATGTGTATCATGCCACATAGCTCTATGGCAGAATTCATGCTCCTCAACACTGATAAATCTATGAGATTTTCTCCCAGCTACTGATTCAGCCTTAGAAGCACACATTAAATAACTTTCTCCCTAGTGCTAAATTTCTTAACGTTAGTGAAAATTAGCTTATGTTGAGCTGAACTGCAGCATACTGACCAACACTACTCATCTCCCCTCAACAATAACAAGGAGCATCAAATTTTCACCTTGCGCTCCTCACAGGAGAAGTAGCTTCTACAACAAAGATTTGAGGAATTTTGTGCAGAATGCAGGATATTAGGCCTGGCGGTAAGACCTCAACAAGTAGGCTGGTGCCTGTTGTGAGAAGATGGAAAACGTAGTTTCTAATTGTTAAACTTAGTCTGACTCCTGCTACTGCAGGTCAACGTACAAAAGTGAAACTGAGCTGAAAGTTGATGATGGAGGGGAAACTAGCCCCCAGCTTCAGAGAGCTGTTGTGTAAGGCGGAACAGCAGGGCACTGGGACGCTGGTAGGCAGGCGTGTTCAGACTACGTTTGTCGACCGGCTGTACGATTTCCAAGCTTCCATCGTGCAGCAGTGGGAGATAAACCCCGCCGCAAGCGGAAGGTCTTGCTCTGATACAGTCCGGCGCATCCACGCTTATCCAGCTCGCTGAAATCCGATTTCGGTAGTCATCCCCACAAATTACTTAAGATGGCGATTATCCTATAAAGCACCGTTCTGTCAGGAAGGTACATTTTTTCAGCACGCAGAGGAACTAAAACAAAAGGCAAAACCCCCCAGGGCCCGGGCTGCGCTGAGAGGCTCAGCACTCGAAGCCCCGCGTGAGCACCGCCCGGTGCGGGGCTAACCGCCGCGTAACGGCAGCCCAAGGGCGCGTCGCCTATGTCGCCCGCCGCGCGACACAGCGCACCCGAGGGGCCCCCGCCCGCCTCCGCAGCCATGGCGCTCGGCACGGCCTCAGGCCGCCTCCCCTCAGGGCCGGGAGCCGCAAGGACGGAGCGGAGCGGAGCGGGGAGGGGAGGGGAGGGGAGGGGAGGCAGTCCCCGCCGACACCGACTCACCGCCATGACCCGCGCGCGCTGCCGCCGTTGGCGTTCGGACGACGCGCCGTTGGGGCGGAGCCAGAGGGGCCGTGAGGCGATCGCGTAGGGCGGCCATCCCCCCGCCGCGCCGCGCCCAGCGCCGGGCGGGACAGGTGGGAGCGCAGCGCCGGCGGAGCGGGCGGGCGGCGCGGCCGGTGAGTGGCGGCGCGGCCGGACAAAGCGGGGTGGGTGCGTGTGGGGGGGGGGGGGGTTAGCGCAGGGCCAGGCTGTGGCTCTCCGGCTCCGCGGGGCCTCGGTCGGCAGCCGCCCCCGCCTCTCCCTGAGGGGAGCGGAAGCCTCCCCATAGCCGGGGCGGGCGGGCGGGCGGGAGGCGCTGCTCGGCCGTGGCCTCGGAGCGCCGCCTCCCCGCTCCCCTGGCTGCCCGCGGGGCTCCCGCCGCGGCAGGCTCGGCGGCGGGGCGGCTCGTTGTTGGCGGCCGATGTCCCCCCGCTGCAGCGCAGCGCCTCACCTCGCCTCGCCTCCCGCCCGCGGCGCCGCGCCGGCCGCTTCCCCCTCCCCGCGGGGGCTTCGCGGTTGGGTATCTTCGTTATCCAGAAGCTTGAGGCAGACGGTTTGCTAACTTAAGCCTGGTTTGGGGGAGAAGCTGACTAAACAAAAGAAAAAGGAAAAAGTAAAAAGTGCTTTAAACTCCTTTCCGGTGTCCCTCCGAGAGACTGTTAACGAACTGGAAACATAGGGCCTGAAACTGCATGTGGATCTACCAAAATAAAGCATCGGATGCGGCGGGTTAATCCTCGTGTGCAAAATGGCCCTGCAGCGCTCCGGCTGCTAACAAAGAGCGAGTGTGCGGTAGCTGGGAGGCCTCCTCCCAAGGCGAGGGTCGCAGTGATATCCTGAAGAAAATGGAATTTTTTTGACTTTTCCGCTAAGCCATAACAATGAACTATGTGAGCTTGGCAAAACAGAATTTGGCGGATTTGGCGGCCAGAGACGGGAGCTAAGAGATAGGGAAGCATTTGTTTTACGGCTGTCCTTGAGGAGAGCTGGGAGACTGATGGAAGCAAACATCCCGCCTCGGAAGGCGCTGAGAACGGGGTGATAAAGTGTATAGTCAAGGAGAACAATTAATTGGGATGTTAATAAGAACTAAAAGTGCCCATTACGTGAACTATCCTCATTATAATACTAAAATCAGGCCCATAGGCCAGGAACACCCCCCCTCTAATAAGTCCCTTACTCGCTGAGCATGCGTGGTAAATTAAAAGTGAGCCGTACCTTTACATCGAAGGGAGAAAGAAGTTAACCAATTACTAGCTGAGGCATGTCGATATTAGCTGTGACTGACGCGTTTAACTGTATAAATGCCTTGTAGTTTCTCAGTGCGGGGTGCTAGCTTTGTGGGTTATCACCTAGCACCACTCTTTGCGCAAAAATGAATTAAATAAAATACCCCCACTCTGTGTGTAGTTTGGCGTTTTGCACACCGGGCAAACGCACCTGCTTTTCAGGATAACAGCAGAGGCGATGGCATGCATGCTTGCCTCTATTGTACTGATCCTGCCAGTGCAGGGAAAGGATGCTTGGAGCCCTCTCAAGCACTGGCACTAGCATTTTATAGCATGTAAAAGGCTCTGTCCAAGCTCTTGTCAGTCTGTTCCCAGCTAGGTTGAAAGATAATGCTGGTAATCTAGTCTTTTACTCTCCAGCTGGTAATTTTCTTCCTTAATTATCTGCTTCTTGTCAGTTGGTAGGTTTGAAAAAAACACACCTTGCCCTTAATAACCTCGTCAGGCTCCTTAATATTTGTTGCAGTGGTGATGTAGTTAATAGGTATAGGTGAAAGAATAAGGGAGGATCCCATCTGCTCTCAGAATAAATGCAGGTCTTGCTGATTTTGCAGGCTAATGCTGACCAACTAAAAATCTGTTTGCTTTTGGAAGATCAGAGTGCTTTCCAACAACCATGTCCAGACCAGAAGTAATGTGAAGGGCTGTCACAGTGTTGGCATGCTTCCTTCAGTGACAGCGGTATTTAATACTGGGATAATGCCACATAGAAAACATAATGGTATATTTCAGATGTTTTTAGTTTTTTCATATAATCAGCTTCTATGTGTTCCTTCCATTATTAATTAGATAATTATCAGTTATCATTATACATTGTAGAATGGAAAATTCTTCATTTGCCTGTCTACATTAGTATCACAGTGTGCCATGTATATATTTAGATACATAAAATACCTTCTTTGAATGCTTGACGTTTTCACTTGCAGTCATGTGAGGTAGAAAACTGCCATTTTCTAATCTTTAAGGTCATGTTTTATGATACTGGTTCCTGTTTTGGACATGTATTTTAATACTGCTACATCATTGCTTTATAGCAGCTGACATATACTGAACATGTGTTGTCTTGCCTCCTGTGGTTTGCATATTTCAAGATACTGTTGGTAACTAGAGGCAATTCAGTTATTTTCTTCCTTCTCTGTCTGAGAAGCTTTGGTGTTATTTTTATCACTATATCATTAATTTGTCTTGTGTGGTTCACAATTCACGTAAATACTGCTTTAAAAAGAAACTTGACGATTCTCTTGGCAGTGGTGGTATATGATGATGTGAATGTATTTTCATTAGGTCCAGGTAGAATAAGTAAATTCAGGCTGGAATGGAGTAAAAAAACCATTGTTTTATTTATCTTTTTCCTATCAAAACAAAAGCATTGAAACAATTGCATTGATGTATGGCAAAATATATTTTTGCTTTTATTGCTATACAGAGAGACTTTGGTCATTTTTGGTAGTTTGCTGAGCACGGTTTTGGACCCTTTTGAACCACTTTATTTTTTTTACTTAGTACCTGTAAAGATCATCATAGCATCATCTTTATATCTGCTATCTCTGTCTCATAGGGTTTTTTTAAAACTTTATATTTTTTTCAAATAAAATATTGTAAAATAAGCCTCCTAAAACCTGCAGAACGTATTCTGCCAGATTAGAAAAACGCTGTTGCTCATTTCAGCTACTTGTTTTTTAAGTTTCCTTACAGCTGAAAGCTCTTCTTGCCTAAGCTTTCAGAGAAAAGAATATCAAGGAGCAGAATAACAAATTTTAATTAAATTCTTAATGCGCTGTCCTGATTCCCCCCATCCCCCTATCCTTAACAGCATGAGATCATCCTCCACGGGGAAATGTGTATTCTGCTTGACAGAACATGACATCATTGCATTACCTAAATCAAGATGAGGCAATTCTTAGTAGTCTGTTAGAATCAGCACCATCCTTCAGAGATCATTGCTGTTCCCCTGATGAGTGCTTCAGAGCAGAGAACATACTGCTGATTAACACGTGCATTTGAGTGCCTGGCAACAAAACAGATATCCCTCTGTAGATGTCTTTTGTTCTTTAAAGAAGTGCAGGTGACTTGGTGCGTTAAGGTGCTCAGAAATTGATGGATATTAGAGGTGAGTTACAGATTCCATTCTGAAGATAAAGCGTGCGTATTTTAATTACCTAACGTATTATACCTAGTTTTTCTTCACTATCTCTCTAGCTTCTGTAAAGACTCTTGGACAAGCTCCAGTCGTGATGCAGTAGAATGCAGTAAGCTCTAACACTTCATTAAACAATTGAAACTTTAGGCTGTGAGCTAGGCTTGCAAAGGCTTTAGTAAGAAATATTTTTATGATATGGTATTACAAAATGGGTTTTAATTTTTTCAGAAAAAAAAGTACTGTCTTTCATTGTAATTGCAGGCGTTGCTAGCCACTTCTTCAAATGTCATTGTTTCTTTGGCATTGGATCAAGGACAGCAGTTTTAAAGTTTTAAGGTTGCAGAAGGGTCAAGGAGATAAATCTTAATTTAAGGTCACTTAATGTTGAGGATCTTTCTTATTGTTTGCTTTAGCATGCTTTAACATTTGTGTTGTAGAAGCATTCAGTGGTCCCAGACTGTTAGGTCTCCAGTTTGCCTACTTAAGTCTGCTGCTGTTCACCAGTGTTATTCCCACCAACTTACTAAAACCAGTCCCTAATGGGATGCAGCAGTTTGGTTGGAGCCCACCTGATGTGAACCCAAGGCAGCCTAACGATCTGCTTACTCTCCCTAATGATTCCAAGGTCTCATCTGTTGGCCAGAGAGTTGTTAGCTTTCCCTATCCTTCAGCTGAGTCTTTCTCTAGGTAGTTGCTGGTAGCCCGGGCTGGCTCATATAATGGACAGGAGGTGACCACAGCTCATGTAGGCACATATTTACTAGTTTACACTAGCTGATTTAGGTATGTGCAGCACTGGCACTGCAGATCTTCACAGTGCCAGGCAGCTGGGATAAACACCTGGGCTTCTAGCAGAAGTTGAATTCTGTGCTGATATGGCTACGCTGCTCTCAGTACACCTGCTGGCTAGTTTCAAAAATGGAGTTGGCACGTGATACTGTGCTTTTTTTATATGGTGCAGTTCTTCATTACTGTTGGCAGACAACGAACAGGGAAGAAAGTTAACCTCTTGCCTGTCTCTTACTAATCCCAGCCACAGTGAAGAGTTTGGGTTGTGCTTCTGCACATAGTGCTTCTCCAGAAGAATCATAGAATCATAGAGTGTCCTGAGTTGGAAGGGACCCACAAGGATCATCGAGTCCAACTCATGTCCCTGCATAGGACAACCCCAAAATTCACACCATGAGTCTGAGGGCCCTGTCCAAGTGCTTCTTGAATATCGTCAGGCTTGGCGCCATGACTGCCTCCCCGGGGAGCCTGTTCCAGTGCTCCACCACCCTCTGGGTGAAGAACCTTCTCCTAATATCCAACCTAAACCTCCCCTGGCACATCTTCCTGCCATTCCCTCGGGTCCTATCGTTGGTCACCAGATAGAAGACATCAGCGCCTGCCCCTCCTCCTCCTCCCCTTGTGAGGAAGCTGCAGACCATGATGAGGTCTCCCCTCAGCCTCCTCTTCCCCAGGCTGAACAAACCAAGTGATTTTAGCCGCTCCTCATACGGTTTCCCCTCTAAACCCTTCGCCAACTTCGTGGCCCTCCTCTGGACACTCTCCAGTAGCTTTATACCCTTAATGTACTGCAGCACCCAAAACTGCACACAGCACTCGAGGTGAGGCCGCACCAGCACAGAGCAGAGCGGGACAATCCCCTCCCTCAACCGGCTGCAATGCAGTGCTTGATGCACCCCAGGGCATGGCTGGCCCTCTTGGCTGCCAGAGCACACTGTTGGCTCATGCTCAGCTGGCCATCGACCAGCACCCCCAGGTCCCTCTCCGCGGGGCTGCTCTCGTTCCCCAGTCTGTATGTACATCCAGGGTTGCTGTGCCCCAGGTGCAAAATCCGGCACTTGCCCTTGTTAAACTTCATACGGTTGGTGACTGCCCAGCTCTGCGGTCTGCCCAGATCTCTCTGCAGGGCCTCTCTGCCCTTGAGAGTGCCAACAGCTCCTCCCAATTTTGTGTCATCAGCAAACTTAATTAGTATTCCTTCAAGTCCTGCATCCAAGTCATTTATGAAGACATTAAAGAGTACTGCCCTAAGATGGATCCCTGCGGAGCCCCGCTAGTGACTGGCTGCCGGCCTGATGTAACCCCATTTACTATAACCCTTTAAGCCTGACCCGTCAGCCAGTTGCTCACCCATTGCATTATGTGTTTATCCAGCTGTATGCTGGACATTTTGTCCAGGAGGATACTGTGAGAGACAGTATTGAAAGCTTTACTGAAATCCAAAAAGATTACATCAGCTGGCTTCCCTTGCTCAGCTAGGTGGGTAACCTTGTCATAGGAGGAAATCAAGTTGGTCAGGCAGGACTTTGCCCTCGTGAACCTGTGCTGGCTAGGACTAATGACTGTGTTGTCCTTCAGGTGTTTTTCAATAACTCCTAGAATAGTTTTCTCCATAATTTTGCCAGGCACAGAAGTGAGACTGACAGGCCTGTAGTTACCAGGGTCATCCCTGTTGCCCTTCTTGAAGACTGGGACAATGTTTGCCAGCTTCCAGTCAACTGGGACCTCTCCAGATTCCCAAGAGCATTGAAAAATCATTGAGAGAGGTCTTGCTATGATATCAGCCAGCTCTTTAAGTATCCTTGGATGAATCCCATCAGGTCCCATTGACTTATAAGGATCCAGCTGGAGCAACAAGTCCTGCACAAGTTTGGGGTTGACTGGGAGTTTATCATTCCCATAGTCATGGTTCTCTAGCCCAGGGCTTTGGAGGTCCCAGAGCCCATCATCCGTGTTGAAGACTGAGACGAAGAAAGCATTAAACATCTCTGCTTTCTCTATGTCCCTGTTTGTGAGGTGACCATTCTCATCAAGCAACAGGCCAATGTTATTTCTGGCCTGACTTTTGCCATTAAAGGAAAGGAATCCAAGAAGGAACAGCATGAGTTGCATCAGAATTGTGGGTCAGTCTCATTGGATGTTTTCCTACAAAATAAAGTTTTGTTCAAAAGTGTCAGGCTAAGAGCTCAGGAAAGCTGGGAACCAGCCAGGGATGACTGTGGTAGGGACAGGGTTGAAAGAGGCATAGAAAATCCTGGAAGT